>CM077301.1:460000-582500 GCA_039654925.1 Anguilla pacifica | reverse complement strand
TGTGCTCCCCTCCCCCTGTGTGTGTGTGTGTGTGTGTGCGTGCGCGTCTGTGTGTGTGCTCCCCTCCCCCTGTGTGTGTGTGTGTGTGTGTGTGGGGACTCTTGTGTATGTGTGTGTGGGGACTTGTGTGCGTGTGGCGGTGTGTTTGTGAATTGGGTTTATGGAGGCACTTGTATCGGGTGTGTATTGTTTCTGGGTTGTGATCGTTAAGCACGCATTCTTCATGCTCATTTAGACGTCACATACACATCACATACTCATCACGTACTCATCGCATACTCATCACTGCAGTCACATGACTTTCATCACCCGCACGCCTAAACAACATCATCCCAGCTGCATACATATGTGTGCAAACAGTCTGCACAACAAGGAGTTCTACGCATACATGATTGGCTGTCTTTTCTTCCTGATTACAGTTCCATTGAAGTATCTCCTTCTGCTGAAAGCATCGTTTCAGCATGATTATGTTTCAGTCATATGTATTGCTTATGTAGCAATTATGATCCAGTTTACCTGGTTAATCTACATGTGTAGCCTGTAGCATTTATTTTAATTTATATTTATCTGTCATCAGACTTACATTTGTAATCAGATGTTTTTTCTTAAGTGAATATTTCTGTTACAGGATAGCATGGAAGAATCAGGGTGCCAGTGTATAGAATATAAAACACTGACGCACAATACAGCCTAGTTGTATTGTAAATCTGTATTTAAATTGTATAGTTTAGTTTAAATATATATTTTTATTGTTTCAGTGTGTTGCCAGCTCATGTGGATCTAAGCAGGCAGTGCTATTTGGCATAGTTCTGTCTTTCAGAATTATTTGTGTTCTTTTTATCTGGCAGGGAAATCTATTATTTTAACATGCAAACACAAGTTTATTACTGGAGATACGTCTCTCAGTCTAGCTAAGCAGCTTGTCTATCTGTGGATTAAGTCTGCACACATGTTCCCCCTTGGTTTTTATTTGAACAATACTGTCAAAATAATGACTTCATATGTATCAGTTTTATTAACGCACAAGTGCATGTATATGCATCCATATGTATGTACATGTGTGCATTTATATGGCTTATTTATTGTGCTTTAGCATGAAGTTATGCTGTCATGTCAATTTTCCTGACATGAACAAAATACACCAATCAATTATCTGTTTAGAAATAGATATGAAGTTATGCAATAATTCCTGTGTACATATTGCAGGAGAAATATTCCTTATAATATCTTTTATAATTGTGTGCATTTGCCCATTTCTCATTGTATATATGACCCTGTCACATGTCCATGCTTATAATGTAACATGTTGTGAATCTTTCAATTTACCTTTCTCAGTTTGTATTTAAACTTTTTTCCCTTTTTTGCAAAAAAAGAAATCAAATTTTTTAAAATTAGAAATTATAGAACTGCAAATAGAAAATGCATTTCCTAAAATGAAATGAAGTTGGATTCCAGTCACCATTTTGTGTATTTGTAGGAGACATTGACTTGTCCGTGATGTCAGGCTGCAGGCTGCTCTTGCTGCCAACACTGGCTGGTTTTTACTGATCATGGTGTTGGGGTGGCTGATCCTGGCACTCCGCACCCTTAAATCCAGTGGGACAGCCCCCATTTTTGACCCCCCCCCCATTTCAGAGCTGTGGTCAGTACATTCGAGACTCAGCTGTGCAGCCAATCACAACAAAAGACATTGCAGTGTAGATGCCATGGCTTTATTTAGGGTTAATTTTTTAAAGATTTTTATTTCCATCTACTGTAATTCTGTTATTCTGTCATTTAATTTTTTGTTTGTTTACTTAAGAGTCTAAGCTTTCAATAGGGCAGATACCTGTAAGGAAATAATAATCTTGAAATAAGTCTTCAAAATTCCGGGGCCACTGTCCCAACTGCTGTTGCCCTGGACACAAATGCACATGAAGTGTCCCGTCGTGTTTATAAACAGAAACAGAGTGTGAGTCCCGTTTGTAAACGCCTACTGAGCCTGAATATGAAGCACTTCTTGACACAGCTATGTGCCCATATTTTAAAGAAATATGTCATGGAATGGATATGATGGTATATTTGTAAAGTATGTGCATGTACCTTATGACTTAAATATAAATAACACCAGAGTGGTAATGCATTGATATATTCCAGTCCAGTGAGGTGTATGGTGATGTCAGTGTGTTTGAGATATGTGGTTTGTGTAAATACTGTAAAACTTACTTAGACTGCCTCTCTTTCTGAAGTGCAACAAGGACGAATAGAGTGAGCCAAGGTATGGAAGCTAAGGACTATGCATGACGTAGCGGCTGTGGTGGATTTCTATCATAACTGTCCTTGTGGAGACCTGTTATGAGAGAGGAAGCATTTCTGTTTGTTTTATCAGTCATTCCTTAGTTCCTCTTATTTCCTCTTTGCTTTCTGGAAAGGAAAGCAAAATGGCTGCCGCTGCCAGTCTGATTCCTCTGAGATCACCAGGACATCGCATGCAGTTGATCATGTTGATTTGCTGTTATACCTGTGTATCTGACTTAACCAATTTAAAGCTTGTTTTTTTATTTTTATTCATCTTCCTTTGGCAGGATTCTGCGCATTTTCAATTTGTCATTAAGCATCTTTCTTTCTTTTTTCATCTTTGTGTAGTCCACAAGTTCCAGCTGTGTGTGAGAGGAATTGTGTGACTGTTTTTATTTCTGTGGAGAAAATGCAGTTAGACATTGAAGCAATGTATGTGTGGCTCTGTGAGTTACCCTTTGTCAAATGCCTTTATTACTCTACATTAGAGCTTTATTACTCTACATTAGGGCTTATTACACTACATTAGGGCTTTACTACTGTACATTAGGGCTTTATTACTCTACATTAGGGCTTTACTACTGTACATTAGGGCTTTATTACTCTACATTAGGGCTTTACTACTGTACATTAGGGTGTTATTACTGTATATTAGGGCTTTATTACCATACATTAGGGTGTTATTACTGTATATTAGGGCTTTATTACCCTACATTAGGGCTTTATTAGGGCTTTATTACCCTTCATTAGGGCTGGATGATAAACCATATTGACAATCTTAGACCTGGAGACCAAGTCCATGGCTACATAGCTATATACACACACACACACATGTGTATGTATATATGTGTGTGCGGGTGTATATCTATGTGGGATAATGACTATTATAGTTAATTTATTAAATGTGTGATTCACTTGTCCTCTGTAAAGCAAAGCGCTTGTAAGATCAACACTAATCTGTCCCCTTCCAAAAAGGAAAAACACACACACGTATAAATACAGTACACCTGCTGATAATCTGGTACTGTTAGATTATGACTCCTTATTGAAGGCGAGCACTAGTGTCTGAATCCTGGCTCAGAAACCATGTCAGATCTGCTGTGACTCCTGACCATACGTGGTGGCGACCCCTGACCTTACGTGGCGATGACCCCTGACCTTATGTGGTGGTGACCCTTGACCTTACGTAAGGGCAGTAAACCCCTGAGAATAGCGCAGGACTGGATCATAGACACGACTGCCGTTACATCAGCCTGCACTGGGACAGCGAGCCCCATGGCTGCAAGGCATTCGCAAAAATGACAAACCTCCTTGGAATACAGGAAAGGGGGTGGGGGATGAGGGCAGGGAGCAGGCACTTCACACTGAATCTGACTTTAATCAGACAGACTGGCCTTGGAATGAAATGTTTGAATCCTTCATGGTTGTCCTCAACCGCTCGTTATTCCCTGCATGCAGCGTTCTTCAGGACGCAGGAATGCTTGAACAGCACTGCGTTCCAGCAGAGGAGAGCGCTAACAAAATAAGGGCAGTATAAATATTACAGCTCCCTTAAAGTCAATAAACACTATGCCAGAAATTAAGAGATGTAATAAAATGTTGAAAATTGAAACATCAAAACAAGACCGGAATGTAAAACTACTTTGCAGAAAGGTTTGACCTCTGAGCTTAAGACTCACCAGGCATCCAAATGGGGTATGAAATATACTTTGAAACTGAAAATATAATTTGCGATTACTCCTTATAGATTTGCTTATTATTACTGTGGTAAAAAGATGAGCATTCAGCAGAAACAAGTCTGTCAATAAAAGAATAATACAATGCTGGAAAAGTAAACAGCGTTTCATACAAAGAACAAAATCAAACATTTTGCTGAAGAGGCCAAACATTAGGTCTCTGGCAAAGATATAAATTGTTTAGAATGCCAATATAGATAAAATAGCTCATTTAGTACAGTGTGGCTTTAAAAAGCCTTGGATCTTTAAACTGCATGTGTTTTTTCTTCTCTACAGGGAAACGACACTATAAAAGTATCAGCGTTTTACAGGAAAACACTAAACAGGGTATACCTATTTAGCTTCACCTTTTCTGTAGTAATTCCCTTAGATTCATTAGATGTACATTGACTTTTAAAATAATAGTAGAACAAAACTAGAGTTGTTTTCACTGTTCCAGGAGAAATTCCAATATATTAATTAGTTGTGTGTGACGCACTGTAGCATAGAGCACTGTATTATAAATAATACAGTGTTTCTTAATCCCATTTAAGTTTTCAATAGTCATCTAGTTATAGGAAATGAACATAGAGTAGAGTAGATGGCATAGAAACATAAATCAGGTGCCATATTTAAAGTCTGAAACTGATGAATCTGTTTTCCCTCCCTCTTTCTTGCTTCTGACCGTTGGACAGAAAAGAAATGGTTTACAGATGAAGCGGAAAATGCCTACCCAAGGAACATTCAGATCAAGCCCATGAGCACTCACATGGCCAATCAAATCAACCAATACAAGTCCACAAGCAGCCTGATTCCACCAATCAGAGAAGTTGAAGATGAATGCTGATCAGCTGACCCCTGGGGTCGTGTGGGAAAAGCATGGACATTCTCCTGAAAGAAAGGAAGTGCAGATGATCACGATGCTGTCTGGTTCTTTTCTCCTCACGCGTACCGCTCCTTAAGGTTTTACACGATAGACGGGACCCTTAAGGTTTTACACGATAGACGGGACCCTCTTATGTGTGTACTATATGTTACTTCCATGCTCTTTGAAAATATTTTATTTATAAATGTATACAGGATACATGTATATAATGACAATCATTTATGGATTGTACAGCCCTTAGCACTTTTTGAAATGATTTTAAGAGATATCTCCTGTAATTATTTGCAATAGTACGCTGTGTCTGTGACCGGACTCCTTATTTTCCCTTTTGGGGAGGATGAGGGCCATTATAGTGGGTGTAAAAAGGACATTTCCCAAAGAATCACACCACAGACTTCATATCAGCCAGACATTCATGTATTTTGTTATGCATATCAAACATTTGCTTCTTTTAATGATTTGCACTAAATGAAACTATTTTTTGAAAGGAACAAGTAGTAGTTTATCAAATATAAGCAGTTTATCAAAATGTAAAAATCATGGAGAGAGTCAACCTTTTTTTATATTTTTCACTTGATTGGAGGAAATGACTATGGCTTTATACAGAAGGTACTGAACCAGAGGTTTGCAAGAACAGGAGTTAGCAGATGCTGCAGTGAACTATAGAATAATATGAATGATTGCATTCCAGTTGTGTGACACTACCACAGTCCCAAATGCTGCAGAAATACACTGATACCCACTCCTTGGGTTTGCCTGGGTTTGCACCTGCTGATTTAGCCAACAATATCCTGACCATGTGCTATCGCATATAATCTCTACAGTGTATCCCTGAATTTGACCCCTGTGGACCATTTAATATGGGTCTTCCCCTGACCCTGCACACATGCGCGTGCTACAGGTCCGCACGTTTCTCAGTTCTAGTTCTGTACCACTTTTCTGAGCAATTTCTCAGAATGCAGAACCTGGCAGTGACACTGTGCTAATCCGTATGAGTTTACACCCTCCGGACTCTGCACTATGATTGAGCTGCTCAAATGTGAATTAGGACGTGTTGACGTGCTTTTGGCGACAGCACTGAAGATGAGATCTGCGTGATGTAACATGGGAAGTGATGTGAACTGCAGAATGCCACGTTGGAGCACATTATTAAAATGTCTGCAGATTTCCTCGGTCCAGATTTGAGAGTGCCACGTATTGCGTACAGCGGGCATTAAACGGGTCCTCCTTTGGCCGTGGCCACTGCCTGGCACAGAGTTGGCATGGAGGCGGTTAGAAGTGCTTGGATGTTCTCCATGACCAATCTCCACACCACATCATTCAAACAAATTTACCCGACATTTGAACTACAGAAGCTCAATCATAGTTGTACTTGCACTGTTGGGGGTGGGAGGGGAATACGGATGGCACTAGAGAATGCAATCTTTCAGTTATTCTGGTAGAGACATGAATCACAGGCATTCCGATTTCCCCGGTCCCCATGTGTGTTCGTCATGAAACCACACCCATCCTCTTACAGGTTTGACGTTGCGATTTGTTGGCAGAACCATTCAGATGCTATTCTTAAATTCAGAATTATTTGCTAAAATTTTCAGGTTAATTTAAATTTAAGCCTCACAGGAATTCCATTTCATGTTATTTTTTATACATCTTTGGCACTTCACATTGATGCAGAATTAAACTACATTACAGAATTAAACTACATCACATCCATGCTGAAAATACCAACTTCATTACTTGACAAACCAAACATCTTAATGTTGGTGACATTTTTATTTTGCTTTCTGTGAGTTATGTAAAATCATGATCATTCTTATTTTTTATTTTTTTAAAAGCAATGTTTTACAGTTTTTCCACAAACCCTTCTAAGCAACTACAGGTACTTCACAAATAAGAACTTTGATTTGGTTTCCTTTGAGTGTTAAAAACCTGGGTGGTGTTTTTGCCGCAGTGTTAATCGAGTCTCCCATTTGCATCTCGCATTCTGAAGGGAAGAAAAATGTGAATGACACAAAAATTAAGTTACCAATCCAACTGTGCGTAATCTGAAGTTTAGAAGAGTGTATCTAACTAACAGTGACTTGATGTGCATGGAGCCAGCTCATTTATTAAGGCCTGAAGCCAGCTCTGTTGTGAAATGGGTGGAACTTAATTATTTTCATTATTGTTATTTGACCTAAATTAGGTCTCATTAAAGGAGAAGAACAGTCAGATGTTTTCATTTGTCTTGACAAATAAAATTCTCTCTGACTTGTGTTGGGAAAAAAAATAAATAGCACAAGATAACCATCAGAGCATCCCTGCCTACAGGCAGTAGCCGTAAGAAATGGAAAAATAATTTTTTAATCACTGGGGGGAGAAGAACCCACCCTGTAAATTCTGCTGTTCCCAGAGAACATTTTAAGCAAAACTGTTCCAGCTTCTGTCTGTCTGTCCCCTGGCTGTGGTATGGTATGATGTCCACATAAGCCTTGTTCTGGAGTGAATTCTTGAATTGTGACTGCATTGTTGTTACACTTTGTAGCAAGTAGACTAAAGAAAAATATGAGTATAATGTACATATAATTGGATTGTTGATAAAATTCCTATTAGCCAGAAAAGATGATAATGGTATATATTCATTTCACTTCAGAAAAGAGAAAGATGATTTTTTCATATAGAAATATTCACTCTGCTTCCTATTACTTCAAATCCTGTCCTGTAACAAAATTCAAGATTTTTGTTGAAATGAAAAAAACCTGTTCAAGTAAGTAAAGTTTATTGATGTCAAGTGTCATTTGATGTCATAAAATAGCTTATTACTGAGACAAATATTTAGGGGAGCACCTATTTATGCTAAGGTATAGAGAATTAAAGATCTCCTTTAGTATGTTTTTCTTGTGAAATTTATATTTAAGGGGTTACATTCCATATTGTCAGCTGTTTTACTTTGATTAGCAATATTCTCGGTTCGTTCGCTGCGACAATACTCTTTACATTTTGAAAGTTCTGCAATATCAGTCAGTTAAAAACCATGCGAACATACAGTAATAAAGAGTGCCTAGACACTATCTAGCAGCACATATCAGTTAGATTTTTTTATTTTATTCATTTGTTATTATTTGTTTGCTGTATACTAAAACAAGGTTTCATTTCTGAGGCCAATAGCATTTCTGTGATGGTAAAGAGTGCGAGACTGATCTTATTACGCCCCCCCCCCCCCCCCCCCCAATAACGGGACAGCGGTAGTGCTGGGCAGCTGTGGGCAGAGGTGTGTGTGGCAGCGTGCTGTGGTACTGGCGTAGAGAACATCCAAGCCTCAAACGCCTCTACGCCAGTGCACCAGTGTCAGGCCGTGTGTTCCAGTGTGCCAGTGTCAGGCAGTGTGTGCCAGCCAAAGGAGGATCCCATAAGACCTGCTGTCGCGAAAAGTGGCATGGAGAGAGGTTAGGGGCACGTGTGCAAATACACCTTTCCATACCCGTCTTCAAAACCAAACAAGGTGTGTGTTACACTGTATGTACATATATAAATATTAATATTATATATATATATATAATATTAATATTTATATATGTACATATATAAATATATATGTACATATATATTTATATATGTACATTATATATATATATATATAATAGCTGGTTCTCATTAATGTGAGATTTCACAGCTGGAGCACAGCGATGAGAGCAGGACAGTGTGGTGTGAGCTCACAGCTGGAGCACAGCGATGAGAGCAGGACAGTGTGGTGTGAGCTCACAGCTGACCCTCAGGCTCCTCTTTAGCGGGTGTCTGGTGTGGTCAGATTCCCATCGACTGTGTGAGGTCATCTGGCTCGTGGCATTGTGCTGCACCTCGCAGATTTATTTTCTTGCTGTAAGGGATGTGACATCTTTATTGATAATTTCTGGAAATTATAATAGATAGGTGTAAAACATAATTTTGGATAAGGGGTGGGGGGGTGTAAGTCTTAAGTAAGTGTAAAGAATTACATTTGGCTGTTTTTTATGGTAAAACTGGCTTTCTTTTGGGTAGTGTAATGGCTGCCTCTCATCCAGGATACATTCAGGACATTCATACAAAGTGTGTGTGACTCTGTGACATACGCTCATTTCACAGGAAAGAAAGGTGGTATAGAAATGGAATCCATTGATTTGCTTCAGCTAAAGGAATTGTGGAGAAACTGATGGTGCTGAGTTGATCTACCTGACTCTGTCATAAATAATATCTGCTGATAAATATGCTGTCTTGTAAAAAAAAAAAAAAAAAGTTTGTACATAAATTGTACATGGTTTCATTTTGTATTTTCTCAAATTAAAATGGATGTATTTGTGGTCTATAATGTGCCTTGTTCTCTGTAACATGCCTGTAGATACTGTTGAAGAAGACTGGGACCCATCCAGTCATTAGAATGAGAACAGTGCCTTAGTTGTATGACCCACACAGCGGCCCTATCTTACCAGTACCTGTCTTGCACCGGTAGCAAAGCTAGAGCCTGTGTACTAGAAACGTTTTGGAACTGTATGACAGTGCCTGGTGGGTGCTCTAAATTATGTGTAATGTCACAAAAAGGCTTTGTTTTTTCATCTTAAAAGTTTGTAAGTGTCCTTTACAGTTTGTAGCAGCATCTGATGGTGAGTCGCATATTTGGTTTTAGTTTGTACGATTAGGCAATGGATGCACCACCTGTGTCCCTGATACAGCTGAACGGGAGTGGATTTATGCCACTTTGGTAAACGCACATAACCTCGATTGCTGAAACATCACAGGTGTATAAAGAGCGGGCGTTAGCGCTAAATCCGCTAGCTGGGCTGTGCAGGTGCAGATATCCATCGCTGATAAACGTGATGAGAGCCCTTCCCACTGAACCCCTCTCTGCCAAGGCCACACTATGACTAATTATGCAACACTATGACTAATTATGCAATTTTTTAATTGGTCCTGTTAGATTCGCTATGTCCACACCACTGTCCTGGGTGCTGACTTTGCACAAAAGGATTATTGGCACCTGGACCAGCAGATGCCATTTTTAATTTAATCTGAGTTGGAATCTTGACCTGAAACATCTGGATAAAAAAAAAGAAAAAAGAACATCCAGTTTTCTGGCTGCTGAGGGCGCCTGCAGTCAGGTGGTCTCAGCTGAAGTTCCATCGCGGGATGTCTCGCTCACTTTTTGCGATGACATTCCTCTCTTGTGCTTTCTGAGCGACCCTCAAACTGAACCCTGCTTACCCAGCCTGCAGTGCTGCTGCAGAACACATGCCCTGTTATCGCCGTGGAAACGCACCTGCTATCTGAGGCTGCTCTTTGTTCTTTATTACGTCCTCAGCTGGCTGTGTCTGCAAGATTAACACAAAGGAGTAACAACCTGAAGCTACAGCAGGATCAATACAAGGCCTGTCTGAGGTAGGCAATCAATCCACAGATCACTGCACCTTCATCATCACAGACACATTAGGCCAGTCCTGTAGCCTGTTATTTCTCATTATCTGAGCTTGTGGTGTCAGTCAGAGCAAACCTACTTGGAAGTCAAGCCTTGGGGTCTGAATGGAGAAACATTCTCTTATTTATTTCTGCATGTGTCCTAGAAACTCATCTGAAAGAGAGAATGTAATTGTGACCGAATTTAATCATGGTCAGTTTTTTAACAGTATCCTCTAATTGATTGGCGGTGGTTGTTATAAACTTGTCCATCAATCAACACATTTTTCTGCATAAATGGAGTTGATGGATAAGTATAGTTTTACGTTCTGCTCAGTATGATTGTTCCTTGTCCAAATAATTTGTAATTGAAGAGTATGAAAGAACAGATTTGTTAAATTCTGAAGTCGAGTCTACTGTGAGTTTTGTCAAGTGTACAGATTTTCTTTTGGTTAGAAACCACAACTGCCCAAAGTAATTCGTAGGTTGGTTGAAAGAAACACATTTTCAGGGGCGACATAGCTCAGGAGGTAAGAGCGGTTGTCTGGCAGTCGGAGGGTTGCCGGTTAGATCCCCACACTGGGAGTGTCGAAGTGTCCCTGAGCAAGACACCTAACCCCTAACTGCTCTGGTGAATGAGAGGCATCAATTGTAAAGCGCTTTGGATAAAAGCGCTATATAAATGCAGTCCATTTACCATTTACCATCTTTTGGGGTGTATCGGGGTCATAATATGTGGTCCTGTATGTTTCTCAGCAACTAGCCCTGAAAGTTTTGAAGCATTGGCCTTTTAATGCTTTCACTGCATTGTGTGCTTGCTGAGCCCATGTTTGGTAGTAATTTTTTAGATGTTCAGTCTTGTTCATGTTTTCTGATTTCTTTGCTCTCAGACCAGCGGATCATTTCTAAAAGGCTTTCGTTGTGTTCCCTGATTAATGTGAGCTGTGCCCCTTAATCCTTGTCCTCCAGCCAATCACTGAGCTGCAATAGCACAACCAATCCCTGAGCTGCACCAGCACAGCCACTCCCTAAATTGCACCAGCACAGCCGATCCCTGAGCTGCACCAGCACAGCCACTCCCTAAATTGCACCAGCATAACCAATCCCTGAGCTGCACCAGCACAGCCAATCCCTGAGCTGCACCAGCACAGCCAATCCCTGAGCTGCACCAGCAGAACCACAGCAGTGTTTGCTGAGACGTCCAGCTCCAGGTCCACAAATCTGGAATAGGAACTGAGGTACTGGGAACATACAGAGTTACTGGGAACATACAGAGGTACTATGATTGTACAGAGGTACTGGGAATATACAGAAGTACTGGGATTGTACAACACAGCTGAGTAGCAGCTAGCCCAGCTGGGTCTGCATGGCTCCTGTGGCAGTTTCATAGAGCTGGGCCGTACCCTGTTAATGCAGTTACTGGACAGAGTATGTAGTGCAGCTTTCAGCTTTGGCAGTGTTCTGAAGAACCCCCTGAGTTTGTCAGCTTTGGGAAATTGGTTTGTGTGTGCCGGCTTTGAATACAGACATGATGTCCGCTGACTTGTCCAGTTCCTTAGTGCTTCCTGCATGTGCATCAGTCCCCTGTGGCTCATGCTTTGGCCTGTGCTCAGTACATGCTCAGTACATGCTCAGTACATGCTCAGTACACGCTCAGTATGTGCTCATTGAGAAATGCCTGTAATTTTGGGCTGTCCCACAGAGTGTACACTGGGCAGGCTCAGCTTGACCGCAGGGTCTAGGACACGTGGAGGTGTGTGGAATGTGGCCTGCAGCTTATGCTGAGTTACCTGTGGAGAGCTTGGAGAGCATGCCGATCTGCCAGTTACTGCTGTAGGGCAATGCAGTTGGAGGGATGCCCTTGGAGGGAGATGCCCTTGAATGTGCAGGAAATCCACTTTGATCTTCAGCTCTGCTAGGATCCCTCCTCGACTGTCCTGTACTTATGTAAAACAGGGCTGTCCAACCCTGCTCCTGGTGATCTACCGTCCTGTAGGTTTTCATTTCAACCCTAATTTGGCACCTGATTCTACTAATTAGCAGCCCAACAAGGTCTCTAGCTGTTGAATGAGGTGTGCTTTGTCCGGGTTGGAGTGAAAACCTGCAGGACAGTAGATCTCCAGGAACAGGGTTGGGCAGCTCGCGGGTAAGTGAAACAGTCAACATCTTGGGAGTTTCACTGTGAATGTTATTCGTTATTTTATGAACAGGTGTCAAATAATTGTCATGATTGTCATAGATAATTAAAGCAATTGTAATTGCCGAAAACCTGTGTAATAATACTGTGCAGGTGATTGATCAGTCAGAGCTTTTGCTTGTATGTTTATTCAGTGATGGTGGAGGAAGTAAGAATATGCACACATTGTACTGCAAGTCAGTGGGGTCTGGTTGTTGTCCATCACAGAAGCTGCTAGACATGCAATGACACCAAACAATATTATTATTTGAATATTTACAAAAAAAATGCAAGCAGCAAACAGGCTGTCGAAAATGCAGTGATCTTGATAGCTTGAAAGCTAGCTAATCAGTCTATTTGTTTGGTTTTTGTAAGAAATATGCGTGTGAAAAAATTAATTCCGTAAATTTGTGTACAAATGTCACACCTACCTTATATATATACACCTGGAAGCACCATATAGAATGAGAGTAGTATCATTTATAAAATGAATTATTCACAAAATGGACTGATTGTCACATCCGCTTGTTCATCGGAACACATTCTTGACCCCTAGGCTTTCCTAATAAATAATTTGAAAAAATAAATTTAGTGTGAGGAATAGGTCACTTGTGGTGAAAGTGGTCGAAAAAACTTTTTAAATGTAAAAAAAAAAAAAAAAGTGTTTCCAGTGAAAGAAGTAAAACTAATTTGTAAGTTTTACATCTTTAATTTATAAGCCCTGGCCTGTGAAACTCGCCCTGCCCGTCATCTGGAGGGCTGCGTGATTCTCCTCGTAACTATGGCAATCCCGATCACATGGGGTGAGGACGGGACGGAGGAAGTGGACAGATGCTGGCGGCACCGCTGATTGGCAGGCTGATGATGGCAGCACATAGACAGCTCAAATTAACGGCTTCTTAGTCTGAAGCAGCCCTCTTTGTGAGATGTTTTCAAAATGGCTGATTTACTCCAAAGTGTGTCCTGGTGGGCTGGTGTGTGTTTGCGCAGGCAGACCAGATTCAGATCGATTCGGCTGAAACTGATTGATCAGCCATTTGAGTTGGCAGCGTGTTTACCAAAACAAACCATGCAAAGCCTATACTTTCTGGGTCTCTCAATATAAATCAAACCCTTCTGCTAGTTCTCCCAAATTATTCCACGGTTGTTATTTTGCTTTGATACTCCAGTACTGAAGGATGGGTGTGACCTGCACCTCTCGCTGACCGTATGCTAAAATTGTTAAATAGTCAAAAAGGAATAATGTACTGTACAATTTTTTGATTGATTTTAGACAAACCAAAAGCTATGACTCAAAGGTGGCATTGAAAAGTGATTGTATTTTACACAAAGAGGTGCCATTGTTTTGATTTAATTATGCCAATCTCTTGGAAACTCACTCCAGTCACTGTTCTAAATTTTTTGAATTATCAAGGGGGGCATGTATACCTTCAAGAGAATCATTGCACCGGATTAAGTCACAGGTCCAGAAGGTGTTGTAAAACGCAATTTCAGAAATAATTAACACTGAGGTGGAGGATTTTTTATTGAAAAATAACTCCCCTGGTCTCAGAGAATATGTCAGGTCAGGAAAGCATTTGTGAAACAACGGGGCTTAAAATGACTCTTAATCGTGAGCGTATCTGTGATAACAGGGAGACGTACAGCTTCGTCATGCAGAATCAGCGTTAATATTAATGAACAGTCCTCTGAGCATCATTGGATTCTCAGTCAGTGAGAGCATTCGCTGTAGTCGTTGAAGGCCCAGTCTGCTCTGCGTTTGAGGGCCTTTCTGTATCATACATCCCATGCAGCAGCAGAGGCCTTCCAGCCCGCTGTCCTCTCAGCCTCAGGGGAGAACCAAGCCCCACAAATCAGTGGCCAAGGGGACTGTTCTGCCCCCCCCCCCCGGATGAGCGTGGAGGGAAACAGGCTCTGTGTTCTGCCCCTCCCCTGGACGAGCGTGGAGGGAAACAGGCTCTGTGTTCTGCCCCCCCCCTGGACGAGCATGGAGGGAAACAGGCTCTGTGTTCTGCCCCTCCCCTGGATGAGCGTGGAGGGAAACAGGCTCTGTGTTCTGCCCCTCCCCTGGATGAGCGTGGAGGGAAACAGGCTCTGTGTTCTCACCTTGGGATGCGCCGATCCATCACTCCGCTTATTAACGCTTTTACCAACCAGGTCACGGCTCCAGGCTGCTGGGGAAGCGCTGATATTTACTGCCCGGCGTCCTGGGGGGGCGAGGGGCGAGGGGCGAGGGGGGAGGGGGGAGGGGGGGCGGAGGACAGGTCCTGCAGGTTTTACTCCCCACCGCCGACACCACCTACTATCCTAGCTCAGGGAAAATAAACGCGTAAGGCCGTCGTGTAGAAACACATGCCTGCAGCTACGGAGGACGTTAGCATACGCTCGCTCTGGGTCACGGTCTGACAGGACATAAGCAAGGCGTTAAGCATACGCTCGCTCTGGGTCACGGTCTGACAGGACATAAGCAAGGCGTTAAGCATACGCTCGCTCTGGGTCACGGTCTGACAGGACATAACCAAGGCGTTATTAGAATCAGAAGCGGCAGGTAGGAATGATGTCACTGGCGTCCGCTTTGAGCCCTTTAAGAACAAAGAACAGCGTCAGAAGGAGTCGGTTTGCAGGCGGAGATGTGGTATTGTGCAGTGTGCCAGGTGTTCCTCAGGTCTATAAAAGGACATTTTATAATCTTGTGCCTCTTACTTTAAATCACTGGACTGAAAAATCTGCTGCCGCTTTCGATATGAATCGTCGGTGAGATATATTTTATGCTTTGAACAATTAAAATACTGAATTACAAGAATCAGTGTTACTGAAGCAGCACATTTATCAGATTGGATATTAGATGAAGGAAACTGCCAGATATTATTCATTTACCTCCTAAAGAAAAAAGGAAATATGTTTTATGTGTGTATGTGGCATACTATCATGTTTAATGAATGGATTTTGACCACGCTGCTATTACTTATCAAACACAGAAGAGGATGCGTGTATTAAATGCAGGTGAGCTGCTTCATGGGCACGCAGTATTTTACAATCCCTCCTCCTTCCCTCAGCAGCTCTGCATGCGCAGCTCGTCCGGCCGCGGATGTAGATCATAAAAGGCTGGCCGTTGTCACGGTTATGGCCTTGGCTTCCCGGCGGCTCCCCGGCCGGTGTCACGCGCATCACTCTGAGGGGCAACGCGAGCCCCGCGTCGCCGCTGATAATGGTTTCCATGACAACGCGGCACACCGAGAGCATCAGTGCCTCCCCGGGTAAACAGCGGCCCTTCACAGAAACAGCACGGCTGTAACGGCAGCGTGTCAGATCAGCGCGGAGAGCGTCTCGGCTGATTAAGCCGTCTGCTCTCCGCGCTGACACCGGTGTCAATAGCGCCGCGGCGCTGCAGCGCCGTCCGATGATTGGCCCAAAATGTCCATCAGTCAGGGAGCTGAGGTAGACTAATGCTTCTCCCTGCTGCCTATTAGGACTACATGACAACTCAATCCTGTCTGCCGAGGAGGAAAAGTGACCTTGCATCTGAGGCTGAATTAAAGTGACAAGAGCAGCTAATCTTTACCTGAGGCGATTAAGGAGTTAAAGGCACAGTGCTCTCACATGGTGGTGTTTTATTTGTTTTATTTGCTTGGTGGGGGTTTGTACAGGGATGATGATAACTGGCAGAGGCTTTCTTTAGTGTACTGCTCGTTTTGACAGAGTGATTCTGCCATGTTTCTTGATACATCTCCTCGTGTGGTCACAAAATTAAGCTTTCACCGAGTGTTGAGTGATATAACTATCACAACAGGAAACAAGACATTTGTGTTACAAGTAAAACTGCTAACAGGAACAAATACACGGGATTAATTACTCAAATGTGCATCTTTTTGAGTGAAAACATGAAATGCAAATGCAAAAGAAAAGATTCCTTCATAGCAGAAAACTGTAAAATATGATAAATGATGTCAATGTCTTGTCTTCTGGAACAACAGAACATGATTTAGCAATTTTGTGTTTGTTGTGCCCCAGCCTTCATCTTTAAAAATCCAAAACGTGCCCATTGTGTCCTTTTTAGCTGCCTAACTGCTCTGAACGCTGAAGACTCCCTGTGAAAACACAAGTTCTAGACACAGTTTAGCATGGAAGGGTCCTTAATGTGCTGCCCATGTACTGTGCCTTAATCTCCGATGTTTAAAACAACCTGAACAGTCACCTTAGCATCCTGATCAAGAGGGAAAGACGGTCTGCTCACTGTATTCTCATGTTTATCATAGAATTCAATTCAATTTTATTTGTATTGCGCTTTTTTCAGAGATCTGTCAGAAATGCACTTTACAGAGTAGCAAGGCAAGAGAGAGCAAACCCCAGACCTGAACATATTTATCATCATGTTAAAACTGTTCATGTCCAGGTTATTTCAAGAAGTCTGGCTCGACTGACTGCTCAAACTTGGTGAATCAATGTGATTTTTTGAATAAATTTGACCTAGCACAAGTCCTAAATTTGTGCTTTCCATAACAAAAAGAAATCATCTGTATTTAAAAAACATGATGAAATCAATGCAGGTAAATCTGTCTGATTTCTTTCAGACAAAAAAAACCCCAACAAAATTATAATAGTGCTGCATTCAAAAAGCAAAAATATCCAACAATTGTGGCTTCACAATTGAGATTAATGAGAAATATTTTTGAATCTATTTCACTGGAAAAAGTATTAAACTGTAAGTATAACGATAAATATAACTCTAATAGAAGAAATCTCCTGTTATTCGAAGACAAAATATATCTTAATGTTTTAAAATCATTTTAGATTTTTTAATTACCTAGAGTAATTAAAGGTGACATCTGATCCATCTGATTGGAAATACAAGAAAAAAAGAATTTTCTTACTTTTTTGACATAAGAATATAGTCTTGCATATTTTAGATAATGCGTAATGCGTATCTGTGGAAAATGGCAAAATACATATGCAATAGCCTCGTGTCCAAAAATGACAAAAAAATTAAAAATGCCATTTTTATATACAAATGGATATGAAATTATGTTTGTATTATAAACATTCTGAAATAAGTGGATGAAAATATGTTTGAAGAAGGTTTTGATGAATAATGTGTTGCTTTGAAAAATTTCAAAATACCTAAGGGTACAGTTAGGTTAGGGGTAAGGAAAACGGTAAGTCAGAGGGCTGAGGCAAGTTTACAGTTATGTTCAGTGGCATGAAGAAAGGTTCGTTAATGGGTTTATTAAATGCCTTTTTAGGTACAGATAGATACGAAATCATGTTTATAATGCAGCTGTGGTGAAAAAAATTAATTATAATGCTTTTCAAGAATTTTATAATCAAAAAAGTGTTTTCGTGGAAAATGGCAAAATACATAAGAATATAGTTTTATGTCCAATTAGGTCAAAAGTGGCACTTATTCAAAAATGCCCTTTTCTTGGTATTGATGGATTGGAAATCATGTTTAAAATGCAGCTGTGGTGAAATGAATGAATTATAATGCTTTTAAAGAATTTTATAATCAATAAAATGTTTCATGTAAAAATTCGAAATGCCTTTTTCTTTTGGTACAGATGGATTGGAAATCAGGTTTATAATGCAGCTGTGGTGAAATAAATGAATTACAATGTTTATAATACATCTGTGTTAGAATTTTATGATCAATAAAGTCTTTTATGGAAATTTGCAAAATACATAAGACTATATATAGTTTTATGTCCAAATGAGGTCAAAAGTGGCACTTATTCAAAAATGCTAATTTTTTGGTACTGATGGATTGGAAATAATATTTATAATACACCTTTGGTGAAATAAACGTATTATGATGTGTATGAAGACTTTTATAATCAATGAAGTGTTTTTATGTAAAAAATCAAAATGCCTTTTTTTCTTTTTTTGGTATAAATGTATGGGCAATAATGTTTATAATGCAGCTTATAATGCAAAGTCTTATTTCCAAATTGGGTCAAAAGTGGCACATTCAAAAATGCCCTTTGTTTGGTACTGATGGATTGGAAATCATGTTTATAATACAGCTGTGGTGAAATAAATGAATTATGTGTTTTAAGAGATTTATGATAAAGTGTTTTTATGTAAAAATATCAAAATGCATTTTTTTGGGACAGATGGATGTGAAATCATGTTTCTAATGCAGCGATGGTGAAATAAATGAATTATGTGTATTAAGACTTTTATAATCAATAAAGTGATTTTATGTAAAAAAAAAATCAAAATGCCTTTTTTTGGTATAAATGTATGAGAAATCATGTTTATAATGCAGCTGTGGTGAAATAAATTAATAATAAAGCTTTTTAAAAATTTTATGATCAATAAAGTTTTTCATGGAAATTTGCTAAATACATAAGACTATAGTCTTATGTCCAAATGTGGTCAAAAGTGGCAATTATTCAATAATGCCATTTTTTTGGTACTGATGGATTGGAAATAATATTTATAATACACCTTTGGTGAAATAAATGAATTATAATGTGTTCTATGAATTTTATAATGTAATGAAGTGTTTTTATGTAAAAATTCAAAATGCCTTTTTTGGTACAAATGTATAGGAAATCATGTTTATAAAGTAGCCGTGGTTAAATGAATCAATAATATAGCATTTTAAGAATTTTGTGAACAATAAAGTCTTTCATGGAATTTTGCTAAATACATAAGACTATAGCCTTATGTCCAAATTAGGTCAAAAGTGACACTTATTCAAAAATGCCTATTTTTTGGTACTGATGGATTGGAAATAATATTTATAATACACTTTTGATGAAATAAATGTATTATAATGTGTATTAAGACTTTTATAATCAATAAAGTGATTTTATGTAAAAAAAAATCAAAATGCCTTTTTTTGGTATAAATGTATGTATAATCCTGTTTATAATGCAGCTGTGGTGAAAGAAATTAATTATAAAGCTATTTAAGAATTTTATGATCAATAAAGTCTTTCATGGAATTTTGCTAAATACATAAGACTATAGCCTTATGTCCAAATGTGGTCAAAAGTGGCAATTATTCAATAATGCCTATTTTTTGGTACTGATGGATTGGAAATAATATTTATAATACACTTCTGATGAAATAAATGTATTATAATGTGTATTAAGACTTTTATAATCAATAAAGTGATTTTATGTAAAAAAATCAAAATGCCTGTTTTTGGTATAAATGTATGGGAAATCATCTTTATAATGCAGCTGTGGTGAAATTATTTAATAATAAAGCTTTTTAAGAATTTTATGATAAGACTATAGTCTTATTTCCAAATGTGGTCAAAAGTGGCAATTATTCAATAATGCCATTTTTTGGTACTGATGGATTAGAAATAATATTTATAATACACCTTTGGTGAAATAAATGTATTATGATGTGTATTAAGACTTTTATAATCAATATAGTGTTTTTATGTAAAAAATCAAAATGCCTATTTTTTGGTATAAATGTATGTATAATCCTGTTTATAATGCAGCTGTGGTGAAAGAAATTAATTATAAAGCTTTTTAAGAATTTTATGATCAATAAAGTCTTTCATGGAAATTTGCAAAATACATAAGGCTATAGTCTTATGTCCAAATTAGGTCAAAAGTGACACTTATTCAAAAATGCCTATTTTTTGGTACTGATGGATTGGAAATAATATTTATAATACACTTTTGATGAAATAAATGTATTATAATGTGTATTAAGACATTTATAATCAATAAAGTGATTTTATGTAAAAAAAATCAAAATGCCTTTTTTTGGTATAAATGTATGTAAAATCCTGTCTATAATCCAGCTGTGGTGAAAGAAATTAATTATAAAGCTATTTAAGAATTTTATGATCAATAAAGTCTTTCATGGAATTTTGCTAAATACATAAGACTATAGCCTTATGTCCAAATGTGGTCAAAAGTGGCAATTATTCAATAATGTCATTTTTTTGGTACTGATGGATTGGAAATAATATTTATAATACACCTTTGGTGAAATAAACGTATTATGATGTGTATGAAGACTTTTATAATCAATGAAGTGTTTTTATGTAAAAAATCAAAATGCCTTTTTTTTCTTTTTTTGGTATAAATGTAAGGGCAATAATGTTTATAATGCAGCTTATAATGCAAAGTCTTATTTCCAAATTGGGTCAAAAGTGGCACATTCAAAAATGCCCTTTGTTTGGTACTGATGGATTGGAAATCATGTTTATAATACAGCTGTGGTGAAATAAATGAATTATGTGTTTTAAGAGATTTATGATAAAGTGTTTTTATGTAAAAATATCAAAATGCATTTTTTTGGGACAGATGGATGTGAAATCATGTTTCTAATGCAGCGATGGTGAAATAAATGAATTATGTGTATTAAGACTTTTATAATCAATAAAGTGATTTTATGTAAAAAAAATCAAAATGCCTTTTTTTGGTATAAATGTATGAGAAATCATGTTTATAGTGCAGCTGTGGTGAAATAAATTAATAATAAAGCTTTTTAAGAATTGTATGATCAATAAAGTTTTTCATGGAAATTTGCTAAATACATAAGACTATAGTCTTATGTCCAAATGTGGTCAAAAGTGGCAATTATTCAATAATGCCATTTTTTTGGTACTGATGGATTGGAAATAATATTTATAATACACCTTTGGTGAAATAAATGAATTATAATGTGTTCTATGACTTTTATAATTTATTGAAGAGTTTTTACATAAAAATTCATAATGCCATTTTTGGTACAAATGTATGGGAAATTATGTTTATAATGCAGCCGTGGTGAAATAAATTAATAATAAAGCTTTTAAAGAATTTTATGATCAATAAAGTTGTTCATGGAAATTTGCTAAATACATAAGACTATAGTCTTATGTCCAAATGTGGTCAAAAGTGGCAATTATTCAAAAATGCCTATTTTTTGGTACTGATAGATTAGAAATAATATTTATAATACACCTTTGGTGAAATAAATGTATTATGATGTGTATTAAGACTATTATAATCAATAAAGTGTTTTTATGTAAAAAATCTAAATGCCATTTTTTGGTATAAATGTATGGGAAATCAAGTTTATAATGCAGCTGTGGTGAAAGAAATTCATTATAAAGCTATTTAAGAATTTTATGATCAATAAAGTCTTTCATGGAATTTTGCTAAATACATATGACTATAGTCTTATGTCCAAAGTAGGTCAAAAGTGACACTTATTCAAAAATGCCAATTTTTTGGTACTGATGGATTGATAATAATATTTATAATACACCTTTGGTGAAATGAATGAATTACAATGTGTTTTAACACTTTTATAATGTAACGAAGTGTTTTTATGTAAAAATTCAAAATGCCTTTTTTGGTACAAATGTATAGGAAATCATGTTTATAAAGTAGCCGTGGTTAAATGAATCAATAATATAGCATTTTAAGAATTTTGTGAACAATAAAGTCTTTCATGGAATTTTGCTAAATACATAAGACTATAGCCTTATGTCCAAATGTGGTCAAAAGTGGCAATTATTCAATAATGCTATTTTTTTGGTACTGATGGATTGGAAATAATAATTATCATACACTTTTGATGAAATAAATGTATTATAATGTGTATTAAGACTTTTATAATCAATAAAGTGATTTTATGTAAAAAATTAAAATGCCTTTTTTTGGTATAAATGTATGGGAAATCATGTTTATAATGCAGCTGTGGTGAAAGAAATTAATAATAAAGCTTTTTAAAAATTTTATGATCAATAAAGTCTTTCATGGAAATTTGCTAAATACATAAAGCTATAGTCTTATGTCCAAATTAGGTCAAAAGTGACACTTATTCAAAAATGCCTATTTTTTGGTACTGATGGATTGGAAATAATATTTATAATACACTTTTGATGAAATAAATGTATTATAATGTGTATTAAGACTTTTATAATCAATAAAGTGATTTTATGTAAAAAAAAATCAAAATGCCTTTTTTTGGTATAAATGTATGTAAAATCCTGTTTATAATGCAGCTGTGGTGAAAGAAATTAATTATAAAGCTATTTAAGAATTTTATGATCAATAAAGTCTTTCATGGAATTTTGCTAAATACATAAGACTATAGCCTTATGTCCAAATGTGGTCAAAAGTGGCAATTATTCAATAATGCCTATTTTTTGGTACTGATGGATTGGAAATAATATTTATAATACACTTCTGATGAAATAAATGTATTATAATGTGTATTAAGACTTTTATAATCAATAAAGTGATTTTATGTAAAAAAATCAAAATGCCTGTTTTTGGTATAAATGTATGGGAAATCATCTTTATAATGCAGCTGTGGTGAAATTATTTAATAATAAAGCTTTTTAAGAATTTTATGATAAGACTATAGTCTTATTTCCAAATGTGGTCAAAAGTGGCAATTATTCAATAATGCCATTTTTTGGTACTGATGGATTAGAAATAATATTTATAATACACCTTTGGTGAAATAAATGTATTATGATGTGTATTAAGACTTTTATAATCAATATAGTGTTTTTATGTAAAAAATCAAAATGCCTATTTTTTGGTATAAATGTATGTATAATCCTGTTTATAATGCAGCTGTGGTGAAAGAAATTAATTATAAAGCTTTTTAAGAATTTTATGATCAATAAAGTCTTTCATGGAAATTTGCAAAATACATAAGGCTATAGTCTTATGTCCAAATTAGGTCAAAAGTGACACTTATTCAAAAATGCCTATTTTTTGGTACTGATGGATTGGAAATAATATTTATAATACACTTTTGATGAAATAAATGTATTATAATGTGTATTAAGACATTTATAATCAATAAAGTGATTTTATGTAAAAAAAATCAAAATGCCTTTTTTTGGTATAAATGTATGTAAAATCCTGTCTATAATCCAGCTGTGGTGAAAGAAATTAATTATAAAGCTATTTAAGAATTTTATGATCAATAAAGTCTTTCATGGAATTTTGCTAAATACATAAGACTATAGCCTTATGTCCAAATGTGGTCAAAAGTGGCAATTATTCAATAATGTCATTTTTTTGGTACTGATGGATTGGAAATAATATTTATAATACACCTTTGGTGAAATAAACGTATTATGATGTGTATGAAGACTTTTATAATCAATGAAGTGTTTTTATGTAAAAAATCAAAATGCCTTTTTTTTCTTTTTTTGGTATAAATGTATGGGCAATAATGTTTATAATGCAGCTTATAATGCAAAGTCTTATTTCCAAATTGGGTCAAAAGTGGCACATTCAAAAATGCCCTTTGTTTGGTACTGATGGATTGGAAATCATGTTTATAATACAGCTGTGGTGAAATAAATGAATTATGTGTTTTAAGAGATTTATGATAAAGTGTTTTTATGTAAAAATATCAAAATGCATTTTTTTGGGACAGATGGATGTGAAATCATGTTTCTAATGCAGCGATGGTGAAATAAATGAATTATGTGTATTAAGACTTTTATAATCAATAAAGTGATTTTATGTAAAAAAAATCAAAATGCCTTTTTTTGGTATAAATGTATGAGAAATCATGTTTATAGTGCAGCTGTGGTGAAATAAATTAATAATAAAGCTTTTTAAGAATTGTATGATCAATAAAGTTTTTCATGGAAATTTGCTAAATACATAAGACTATAGTCTTATGTCCAAATGTGGTCAAAAGTGGCAATTATTCAATAATGCCATTTTTTTGGTACTGATGGATTGGAAATAATATTTATAATACACCTTTGGTGAAATAAATGAATTATAATGTGTTCTATGACTTTTATAATTTATTGAAGAGTTTTTACATAAAAATTCATAATGCCATTTTTGGTACAAATGTATGGGAAATTATGTTTATAATGCAGCCGTGGTGAAATAAATTAATAATAAAGCTTTTAAAGAATTTTATGATCAATAAAGTTGTTCATGGAAATTTGCTAAATACATAAGACTATAGTCTTATGTCCAAATGTGGTCAAAAGTGGCAATTATTCAATAATGCCATGTTTTTGGTACTGATAGATTAGAAATAATATTTATAATACACCTTTGGTGAAATAAATGTATTATGATGTGTATTAAGACTATTATAATCAATAAAGTGTTTTTATGTAAAAAATCTAAATGCCATTTTTTGGTATAAATGTATGGGAAATCAAGTTTATAATGCAGCTGTGGTGAAAGAAATTCATTATAAAGCTATTTAAGAATTTTATGATCAATAAAGTCTTTCATGGAATTTTGCTAAATACATATGACTATAGTCTTATGTCCAAATTAGGTCAAAAGTGACACTTATTCAAAAATGCCAATTTTTTGGTACTGATGGATTGATAATAATATTTATAATACACCTTTGGTGAAATGAATAAATTACAATGTGTTTTAACACTTTTATAATGTAACGAAGTGTTTTTATGTAAAAATTCAAAATGCCTTTTTTGGTACAAATGTATAGGAAATCATGTTTATAAAGTAGCCGTGGTTAAATGAATCAATAATATAGCATTTTAAGAATTTTGTGAACAATAAAGTCTTTCATGGAATTTTGCTAAATACATAAGACTATAGCCTTATGTCCAAATGTGGTCAAAAGTGGCAATTATTCAATAATGCTATTTTTTTGGTACTGATGGATTGGAAATAATAATTATCATACACTTTTGATGAAATAAATGTATTATAATGTGTATTAAGACTTTTATAATCAATAAAGTGATTTTATGTAAAAAATTAAAATGCCTTTTTTTGGTATAAATGTATGGGAAATCATGTTTATAATGCAGCTGTGGTGAAAGAAATTAATAATAAAGCTTTTTAAAAATTTTATGATCAATAAAGTCTTTCATGGAAATTTGCTAAATACATAAAGCTATAGTCTTATGTCCAAATTAGGTCAAAAGTGACACTTATTCAAAAATGCCTATTTTTTGGTACTGATGGATTGGAAATAATATTTATAATACACTTTTGATGAAATAAATGTATTATAATGTGTATTAAGACTTTTATAATCAATAAAGTGATTTTATGTAAAAAAAAATCAAAATGCCTTTTTTTGGTATAAATGTATGTAAAATCCTGTTTATAATGCAGCTGTGGTGAAAGAAATTAATTATAAAGCTATTTAAGAATTTTATGATCAATAAAGTCTTTCATGGAATTTTGCTAAATACATAAGACTATAGCCTTATGTCCAAATGTGGTCAAAAGTGGCAATTATTCAATAATGCCTATTTTTTGGTACTGATGGATTGGAAATAATATTTATAATACACTTCTGATGAAATAAATGTATTATAATGTGTATTAAGACTTTTATAATCAATAAAGTGATTTTATGTAAAAAAAATCAAAATGCCTGTTTTTGGTATAAATGTATGGGAAATGATCTTTATAATGCAGCTGTGGTGAAATTATTTAATAATAAAGCTTTTTAAGAATTTTATGATAAGACTATAGTCTTATTTCCAAATGTGGTCAAAAGTGGCAATTATTCAATAATGCCATTTTTTGGTACTGATGGATTAGAAATAATATTTATAATACACCTTTGGTGAAATAAATGAATTATAATGTGTTCTATGACTTTTATAATTTATTGAAGAGTTTTTACATAAAAATTCATAATGCCTTTTTTGGTATAAATGTATGTATAATCCTGTTTATAATGCAGCTGTGGTGAAAGAAATTAATTATAAAGCTTTTTAAGAATTTTATGATCAATAAAGTCTTTCATGGAAATTTGCAAAATACATAAGGCTATAGTCTTATGTCCAAATGTGGTCAAAAGTGACACTTATTCAAAAATGCCTATTTTTTGGTACTGATGGATTGGAAATAATATTTATAATACACTTTTGATGAAATAAATGTATTATAATGTGTATTAAGACATTTATAATCAATAAAGTGATTTTATGTAAAAAAATCAAAATGCCTTTTTTTGGTATAAATGTATGTAAAATCCTGTCTATAATGCAGCTGTGGTGAAAGAAATTAATTATATAGCTATTTAAGAATTTTATGATCAATAAAGTCTTTCATGGAATTTTGCTAAATACATAAGACTATAGCCTTATGTCCAAATGTGGTCAAAAGTGGCAATTATTCAATAATGCCTATTTTTTGGTACTGATGGATTGGAAATAATATTTATAATACACTTCTGATGAAATAAATGTATTATGATGTGTATTAAGACTTTTATAATCAATAAAGTGTTTTTATGAAAAAAATCAAAATGCCTTTTTTCTGGTATAAATGTATGGAAAATCATGTTTATAATATAGCCGTGGTGAAATGAATCAATAATATAGCATTTTAAGAATTTTGTGAACAATAAAGTCTATCATGGAAATTTACAAAATACATAAGACTATAGCCTTATGTCCAAATGAGGTCAAAAGGGACACTTGTTCAAAAATGCCTATTTTTTGGTACTGATGGATTGGAAATAATTTTTATAATACTCTTTTGATGAAATAAATGTATTATGATGTGTATTAAGACTTTTATTATCAATAAAGTGTTTTTATGTAAAAAATCTAAATGCCTTTTTTTGGTATAAATGTATGGGAAATCATGTTTATAATGCAGCTGTGGTGAAAGAAATTAATAATAACGCTTTTTAAGAATTTTATGATCAATAAAGTTTTTCATGGAAATTTGCTAAATACATAAGGCTATAGTCTTATGTCCAAATGAGGTCAAAAGTGGCACTTATTCAAAAATGCCAATTTTTTGGTACTGATGGATTGGATATAATATTTATAATACACCTTTGGTGAAATGAATGAATTATAATGTGTTTTAACAGTTTTATAATGTAATGACGTGTTTTGATGTAAAAATTCAAAATGCCTTTTTTGGTCCAAATGTATAGGAAATCATGTTTATAATGTAGCCGTGGTGAAATGAATCAATAATATAGCTTTTGAAGAATTTTGTGAACAATAAAGTCTTTCATGGAAATTTGCAAAATACGTAAGACTATAGCCTTATGTCCAAATGAGGTCAATAGGGACACATTCAAAAATGCCTATTTTTTGGTACTGATGGATTGGAAATAATATTTCTAATACACTTTTGATGAAATAAATGTATTATAATGTGTATTAAGACTTTTATAATCAATAAAGTGATTTTATGTAAAAAAATCAAAATGCCTTTTTTTGGTATAAATGTATGGGAAATCACGTTTATAATGCAGCCGTGGTGAAAGAAATTAATAATAAAACTATTTAAGAATTTTATGATCAATAAAGTCTTTCATGGAATTTTGCTAAATACATAAGACTATAGTCTTATGTCCAAATGTGGTCAAAAGTGGCGCTTATTCAAAAATGCCTATTTTTTGGTACTGATGGATTGGAAATAATATTTATAATACACCTTTGGTGAAATAAATGAATTATAATGTGTTCTATGACTTTTATAATTTATTGAAGAGTTTTTACATAAAAATTCATAATGCCTTTTTTGGTACAAATGTATGGGAAATTATGTTTATAATGCAGCCGTGGTGAAATAAATTAATAATATAGCTTTTTAAGAATTTTATGATCAATAAAGTCTTTCATGGAAATTTGCTAAATACATAAGGCTATAGTCTTATGTCCAAATGAGGTCAAAAGGGACACTTATTCAATAATGCCATTTTTTTGGTACTGATAGATTGGAAATGATATTTATAATACACCGTTGGTGAAACAAATGTATTGTGATGTGTTTTAAGACTTTTATAATGTAATGAAGTGTTTTTATGTAAAAATTCAATATGCCTTTTTTGGTACAAATGTATAGGAAATCATGTTTATAATGCAGCTGTGGTGAAATCATCAATTAATAATAAAGCTTTTTAATAATTTTATTATAATAAAGTGTTTTTGTGGAAAATGGAAAATTATAGAAGACTATTGAGTCTTATGTACAAATTAGGTCAAAAGTGACACTTTTTCATAAATGCCCTTTTTTTTTGTACCGATGAATTCGATATCATGTTTATAATACAGCTGTTGCAAAATAAATGTATTATGATGTGTTTCAAGACTTTTATAATCAATAAAGTTTTTTTTCGTAAAAATTCGAAATGCCTTTTTTGGTACAAATGGATGGGAAATCATGTTTATACTGCAGCTGTACTGAAATCGATTTATAATACAGCTGCTGAAATAAATGAATTATAAAGTGTTTTAAGAAGTGTATGATCAATAATGTGTTTTCATGGCAAAATACAAAATTTTACAAGCTATGTTTCACTGAAATCTGCTTTTTCTCTTTAATTACTACATAGAAATGTTCATTTTGTTCTACCATGGTTGTATACTAGCCATGATTTCCTTACTGTCTGAATGAAACAATTAAATATTTACAATTTTATCATTGCACCTTTTTGAACATTATATTTATATATTAGAATATGTATATACCTTTATTTATTTTGCTGCTTTTCCCAAAATAGAGTTTTATCATAAACATCTCAAGACAGGTTATTGTCTAATTGGTTGTTGAAGAAATATGATTTTTCATCTGAATGAAAGAATGACCTATTTAGTGTCATGTATGTTTTTGGTTTTTCCAGGTAAACATATTTTCAAAATAAATGTGTTCAAACACAGTAAGCATGGCACCCCATCAAAAGGCAACATGACATATCTCTAATTACCTTCTTACCTTTTTTTACCTTCTTACCTTTTTACTTGCCGATCCACCTTGGTTTAGCACTGCAGGAGGGTAAATGTGTGCTGTGATGCCTGTGCTATTTTATGATTCTGCTGCACTGGGAATGGTCCGCTCTCAATGCCATAATTTAGCCAGCCATGAGGTAGCAAATCGATACCCTCAGCACTGCTGAAGCTACAGCCGCCTTTCACAACAACAAGGCAAATCCATCTATTTAACAAATGCCTTCATCTCCAAATAACATTGTTTAATTTGATCTTCTGTCTCTGTCCTTGACATTTTGGATATTGTTTCCTCCAGTCATTTTGTGCATAGCACAGGCAAACAGTAATAGGGGAGACTGCAGGCCTCTTTATTGCGCGTTCTGCCCATCCCACTCTTCCTCACCCCATGAAATGAGCCCTATTGTGTTACCGTGTGCCTTTCTGCTCTTAGGGGAAATGATAGGGAACATTTCTTTTTTAAGGCTTGGTGTCCACTTTTATATAATTGGTGCTTGAATTATTTATGACATTAATTGCTACATTATCGACTGCCTGTCAGCTCTCCCTTCAGTAAGTCCATCTTTCTTAGCAGGCAGTGCTAGCTCAGCCTAAAGCAGACTGACAGGCTAATTATAGCATCTTCTCCCTCAGTGACGAATGGTGCTCGTCTGAGGCCACCCTGGGAAGGGCTCTTTCTCCCCTGTAGTGGGGATGTCTCCAGGCACCGGAGAGCTGGCCGAGGACCAGACGAGCGGAGTGTCCTTCCTGTCTCGCTCGGTAACCACTGCCCCTGCTGCCCCTGCTGCCCCCCCTGCTGCCACCGCTGCCCCTCCTGCTGCCCCTGCTGCCACCGCTGCCACCGCTGCCCCTCCTGCTGCCCCAGCTGCCCCCCCTGCTGCCACCGCTGCCCCTCCTGCTGCCCCTGCTGCCACCGCTGCCCCTCCTGCTGCCCCAGCTGCCCCCCCTGCTGCCACCGCTGCCCCTCCTGCTGCCCCTGCTGCCCCTCCTGCTGCCACCGCTGCCCCTCCTGCTGCCCCCCCTGCTGCCACCGCTGCCCCCCCTGCTGCCACCGCTGCCCCCCCTGCAGCCCCCACTGCCCACCACTGCCTTCCCGGTCAGTGCTGATCAGGCTCTTGGATCTACGGCCTGTTTTGCATTGACCAAAAAGAAAAGAAACATCTAGCACATGATGAATGTGAACATAAGGCAGGCTTCTCACAGCCCTGTGAGCAGTGGGCACTCTTTGACCTGCCAGGAAAATTTGACAGGGAAGCGGACGGGAAATGCAGGGCATGGGGGTGCAGTGCGAGGGTGTAATAACCATGAATGACTATTTGGGAAGTCTGTTCACAATACAACCAAAAAGCTATTAAGATGACACTGGAAAACAGTGGGTTCTTCTTTCTGTTTCCTCTGAACATCAGTCCTAGTTACCCATAAAAATGAGCCCAAATGAAGCGTGTCATTTACAAACTCTGACACTGCTTTCCAGGGTTACAGACAGGCTTCTCAATCAGAACACCAGCACATTCTCATAGGGTGAAGTGGGGTGCAGAAGTGTGTGATTGGGCAACCTCTACCTCCTCAGCGCTGGCTGCCTGCTGAGCTCCACACAGCAGCTTCGCCTTTTCCCTCCTTTTTCCACAACCTGCATTCATTTTGGTGCCATTTAGATACACACCCAGATAACTACAGACAGACTAATTAAGTCACAGGGAACAAAAAAAAAGTGCCACTTTGATGAAAATACCCCGACAGACTAAGCAAACATTTGAAGCCTTATTTCTTTGTTTGTGGCAGCCTGTGTTCATCTTAAATTCTGGATCTCAACCACCCTTTTTTATAGGTGCGATTTGTAAGGACACTTCTGTGTCTCTGGGATTTAAAGCACTATGCTACTGCGATCAAACTCTCGCCTCAGTAAGTCTTTTTTAAAGAAAAATCTATACCACAAAGCTACAAGTGCAATGTGAATATCAAGGCAGGAGGAAAGACATATTGTATTTTATATATTACTACACTTCAGTTTTTTGTAATAATTGGCCAAAACTTTGCAGAAGTACTTTATAAAGGTTAACTGAACATTAACATATCTCACAAAAGCATTCAATAGTGCTTGATATAACCTTTTAATTCAATAAAATGATGAAGTCATAGTTTACGTATATCACTATCACAAATCACCTATGATAGCATTTTAAAGGATTTGGAAACAGTACTCAGTTACAATTACACTGAGCAGACAGAGTGACATTAAAACCTCCATTCATGATTTATCTCCCCACACAGTTCGGATAGAAATGAAGCTATTAAAACGCATTTATCTTTCTAAAATCAATACAGAATGATATATACATTTAATGTGAGATAACAGAGTGCCAGGAATATCACCTGATACTTTTATGTTAAAAGGCACTTAATGGAACAGCAGCAGCTGGTGCCTCTAGAAGCCAGTGATGCTGTGTGTTCGTATGTGCCCGACTGAGAGAGAGGGAGAAAGAATCAGGTGGAGAGAAAGAGAGAGAGAGAGAGAGAGAGAGAGAAATCTCTAGCAAGTGAAATGAATGGGGATGAAACAGTACTCTTCAGTAAGCTTCCTTACCTTTATCATCAGGAATGCAAAAAATATACAATAAAAACAGAAAAAACAAACAAACATGGGGGCTGCTGGGTGGCTCATTCGGGTAAGGCACCACACTGAGGAATATGCATGACCCTTGTGATCCTGTACCGAATCCCGACCGCACCCTTTCCGACTGTGGCCTGTCGCTCCACAGGGCGATGCACATTCCATAGATGCTCAACACTTATGACCCTCTGGACTGTGGTTTTCAAAAGTGTGAAGCAACACCACAAAGACCTGTGTTCTCTGAAACAACTACCACAGCTCACAATTAAACGGTTACTGAAAATATCAAACATGGTGTTTGTACAAGCAAAATACACAAAAAACATAGTTCTACATTCATTGGGTCTAAAGGTACCTCCAAATCATACAAAATGGTACATTTTAGCCAGACATTTCAGAGGCTGTTTAATTAAACTGAAAAATGTATCAAGTATTTGTTGCTGAAATGACAGATACTGCTGAATTACAGATTAATTATAATTTCACAGCAATGACTTTGGGGCAGAAAGCAGAGCTATCCCACAGTGCACTTCACCCAGGGCCTCTGGGAGCGCATCGCTATGGGCTCATATGCTCGACAACGAGAGGTCAGGTGACTCTTGATTGCTGGAAGCACTGGCTCCCTGGACAGCGGGTGTGTGTGGGCTGTGTGTAACACACAGACCAGGCAGATCAACACAGTCCAGCACAGAGAATACTGCCCGTATGGCCTTTCTTACAGACCCCTTTCTTCTTGCTGGCCTCGTTCTACAAAACAACTAGCTTGTTAGCCCCTTCCACAGACAAAAAAACCAAAAACAAACACACAAAAAAAAAACGTACACACGATTTGAAACGAAGCTGTACTGTTATTTTATTTCTAAGAGCATAGAGAACAGTATTGTTTTCTGTCATTACATCACATGGCTGTTTTGCAGTAACAGGGTATAGACACATGAAACCACCGTCTCTACACTGGCATTTACTCTGATAATGGGCTTTGAGATCGTCTCCATCCAGATGATCTAACAGTGCAGATATAAACACCAGGGGTCAAATCGGCAGCTCCGTTTCTGCCTGTCTGTATGTTTCTGACAGTCCCGAGCTGATGCACCAGCTCAGTGTATTTTAATTTCACAGATGACACAGAAGGTCTGAACTAAATTAGTTGATTTCTACGTTCTGCTTCAAAAACCATTACATTACAGAGATTCATAAGGTTGTGGTACAAGTATACAGAGCACATCTAATAAATGACCAGGACACAATGATCACAAATGACCTTTCAGTACTTCTGTAGGTAATCAAGGAAGATGGATTTTACTGTGATATACTAATTAGTGCAAAATATGTACAAAGGATGTAAGGACCGTTGCTTACTAACTACAGTTAAATCTTCAGTGTTGCTTTTTTAACCAACTAGCAACTTCAGTTTGCCATTAAAAGCAGCCAGCTCAAAATGTTTCCTTAACCCTGAACAACAGCAAACACACATGCATGCGCGCACACACACACACACACACACACACATGCATACACACATGTATATACACACACTTATGCACACAGGCATACGCACACACACTCACGCATGCACATACACACACGCATACACACATTCACATTCACTCATGTAATGGTCCAAGGATAAAACATTGGAAGCAATGAACATTTTATTAATTCATTTAAACAGTTAAATCATTACAATAATACATGAAAGACAGATTACAGCCTAGAAACTGACGTGATTAATCAGTAATAACTGGAAAACCTGCAGTTTCACTACCTGTCTCTCTGCTTGAAGGCAGGGCCTCTGACTCTGAGTCCCAGAGCATCAGATACAGAATTAAGGACCGGATCACTCTATGCAACTATACATCTGTAAAAAAACAACTGTGCGGGTAAATGACATGGTAATTAAAAAATACAACAATTAAAGAAATTAAACAAACACATTTTTACATAATCAAAGATAACAAAAATCACAGCAGTAATTGCATTAAACCAGTTTCTAACATTGCAAACATTTTTTATTTTTTAAGACTGGAAGAATGCGCAGATACAGTTAAGCCAAACATTGTTAAAATAAAGAACAGGAGTTAAAAACATTACAATTACAACTATTAGTTACTTTTCTGTTGAGAAACCAAATATCAGGACAGGTACAGCATTTAACGAGTGGACAAAATTCCAGTCACATTAACAATAATCTTTCACTCCTTATGAAGGCAGTTTGAACAGTTTTGTACTTCAATTAAAAAAAATGATCAGAATATCAAAAGCAGGATCATTCAATTGTTCTTCTGCATTTGTTACATTTCTCAAAGTGGCGTCTCATTCTGTTTTTAAAAGTTATCATTGTCATTTTTATACACATAACTGATTTCCAAACCTGAGAAACAGACCTTTCATGGAATGTATTTCTTTGAAACGTGCAGAGAGAAGCTTGGGGCTTACAGGAACGAGGCAGAATTCAGGAAGCAGGGCACAATCCCAGAGTACCGTATTCTTGTAGTTTTTTCCCCCCTGATTTTTCTGTGCCCTTGAGAGGAGCGGAGTGCAAAAAAGCTACACAGGCCTGCTACAGCCCTGGCTGTGACCTTTGCACTTCCTGGATAGCAGTTGGGGGGGGGGGGGGGGGGTGGCACTCAATCATGGACCTCATCCCGGACGCTGGGCTTCAGCTGTCTGTCACTTTGGAAGAGGGCGGGGCTGTGGGGGTTAAAACCAACTGTGTCAATCTCTGTGTGACGGCACAGACTGAGGGAAGGACAGGCCTGACAGGGACGGCAAAGACAGCACCAGAGCACTGCATTCAGCTGGCCGACAGGGGCATGTGCGCAGATGTGCGCAGGCGTGCACGTGGTCAGGTGGTATCTGGTCGGGTGTCAGAGCTGGTCATTGCGAATGAATCTGTTTCCCTCCGAGTGTTTCCCATAGTACACATATCGGCATTTGGCAAAAACCCCTATAAACCAAATAGCAAGAGAGAAAGAAAGAGAGAACATTAGATAAAATAAAATATGTTTTAAAGGAAAACAGAAAACAAGACTAGTGTAATTTGTCAGGATCATATTAAACAACTGTATTTAGAGGTTCTGTATTATACAGAATAATTCAACACTTTTATTGTGCATTTTTTGATGGTTGATTAATTGACTGCATTCATACACTTTGGTAAGAGTTTGCAGGCATTACTACACATTGGTATACATGCCAAGGTGGTCAGTTTCATAAACCACAAGGTTACAACTAGATTAGCCATCGGGAACTAACCCAGTGCAAATCTCATCTTTGAATGTAACCTGGAAACTCCTGGGATCCCCTACTGGAGCAGGCCATTCTTACAGAGCAGATGCATGTCAGCTGCATCATGGTTACTCTTCAATATTGAAACAGCAGTGCAAAATGGATGCAAGCATCACATGTCAAAATCTTTAGAATCCTTGAGATATCTGGGTTATAGTTATTGAGGAATAGGTGCATTTTCCATTGATATTTGAATGTTCATATGTTGTTTTATTTATTTCAACCTCTAGACCAGGACACAGAATGAATATTCCATCAGAATCTTCATTCAGACTTCAAACACACACATGCGCATACACGTACACACGTGCACACACACACACACACACACGCACACGTACACACACACACGCACACACATGCATACACACGTACACACACACAGACACACACATGCACACACATGTATACACACGCACACACACGTACACACAGACACACACACACACATGCGCACACATGTATACACACGCACACACACACGTACACACACACAGACACACGTGCACACACACACACGCACACACACATGTATACACACGCACACACACACACACGTACACACACACACACACACATGCACACACACACACACGTACACACACACACACACATGCACACACATGTATACACACACACACACATACACACACACACACACGTACACATACACGCACACGCACACACACACACACGTATACACACGTACACACACACAGACACACACATGCACACACATGTATACACACGCACACACACGTACACACAGACACACACACGTACACACACACACACATGCACACACATGTATAAACACGCACACACACGTACACACACACAGACACACACGCACACACATGTATACACACGCACACACACACGTACACACACACACATGCGCACACACACACGCGCACACACATGTATACACACATACACACACACATACACGTACACACACATGCACACACACACACACGCATACACACACACACGTACACACACGCGCGCACACACACACACACACACACACACACAGGAACGAACATAGCAGGGCAGAGCAATCAGCCCCTGAATGTGGTTCTCTCAGGGTGACAGGCATAGGATCTGGCAATGCTGGTAGACAGGAGAAACTGCAGCCTCCCTCCCCATGAGTTTTTAATAAGTTAACACTTTAATATTAATGCTTATGGGATGCACTCATCTGAAATTATATATTTATTTCACTAAAAAACTGTTCAGTGTTTTTTATGTAACCTGATTTTTTTTCTGATTTGATATTGTGTAAATGACGGGAAAAATGTGAAATTCATAAATTTGTCATCACTGTGCTAATACAGACAGAGGTAAAAACTTATTTCACCATTATTATTGGTGATTATTGTTTGCAGATATGATAAATAGCTATATGTAAATGTAGCTATATTTCCAGTTTAGCAAACACAAGCGCGCACGCACGCACGCATTCAGGCACGCAGAAATTATGATGTACGATGGTAAAATCTGTTAACTGTAGTAAATAAGGCTCAAGATTGAAAGGAGAGACTGAAATGAACTCTATGGAAACAGAAGAGGCCCACTCAGGGTCTGCAGGTCAAACTAAATCACTGCCCTACTGCACATACTTTAAATACACCCACTTGCCAAATGGAAAAAAAGCTTTATGTCCATATGTTCTCAATAACAAATAAACAATCACATTTTCCGAGAATATCTGTAATGAGAGCACGGCAGAGAGTGCTGGAAGGCTGTTAATGCGATATGTGCTCATGTCCACGAGGTCTCCAGCTTCCTGTGTGAATAAAATGAGATAGGATTGTCCCAGGCTACCTCAATATTGGGTAACATGCACACACACACAGACACAAGTGCACACACATACACACATACGTGCACACTCACATACGTGCATGTACGCACACACGCACACACACACACACACACACACTCACACACACACACACATACACACGCACACACACTCACACACACACTCACACACACACACACACACACATACACACGCACACACACTCACACACACACACACACACACACACACACACACACACATACACACGCACACACACACTCACACACACACTCACACACACACACACACACACACACACACACACACATACACACGCACACACACTCACACACACACACACACACACACACACACACACACACACACACTGACCGCCAGAGTATGGCTGTAGGCTCCTACTGTCCCAGCGATCTCATTAGTACTCTACTCGGACTGCTCTGGCTGAGTGAGTCCATTTCATGAGGGTTTCACCAGGCAAAGCACACAGTTCACGCTGCTGCAGAATGATAAGCTACATTTGTTCTGTCCATTTGAATACTCCGCCAGCAGCTGTGATAAATAAGAAATACAGGGACACTTAACCTTGAGGCCGGCGCAGAACACACGCTGGATACTGTAACACAGGAGCGGATCCTCCGGCCCACACCGTAGAGACGGGAGACGTGTACGTTTGGCCTGGGGCCAACGCTGCGTACTGTGATCTGCAGCACTCATAAATACATAATCACTTCCTTTGAAATAAACTACAGACGAATATTATTCTGAGAACCGTTTCAAATCTCTTCAGGTTTTCATCTCGCTGTACTGGGAGTGAATAACAAACATATATGTGACAAATATAGATCGCACAAATGCTGAACTGTGACTTTCAAATGAATCAGGGTCATCAAAATGTCGAAAAAACAAACAAATACACTACATAAAAAAACGAGATAAAGTCAATGCAAAGCAATAGTAGATTATGACTGAATAAAAAAGAGCAAAGATTGACACTGAAGGCCCTAATACTTCACGGTCTTGTCCCTCGATGGCGGGCAAGAGGACGGTCAGAAACACACTGAAGAGCTGGAGAGCGGCACTCGACCAACGCTGAAGAGGCTGGCTGGGAGGCATTGAGCACCAAACGAGCCAAGGACAAGAGGCGCTAACTCTGTCCACGAGCCCTCGACAAGAGGCGCTAACTCTGTCCACGAGCCCTCGACAGGAGGCGCTAACGCTGTCCACGAGCCCTCGACAGGAGGCGCTAACGCTGTCCACGAGCCCTCGACAGGAGGCGCTAACTCTGTCCACGAGCCCTCGACAGGAGGCGCTAACGCTGTCCACGAGCCCTCGACAGGAGGCGCTAACGCTGTCCACGAGCCCTCGACAGGAGGCGCTAACGCTGTCCACGAGCCCTCGACAGGAGGCGCTAACGCTGTCCACGAGCCCTCGACAGGAGGCGCTAACGCTGTCCACGAGCCCTCGACAGGAGGCGCTAACGCTGTCCACGAGCCCTCGACAGGAGGCGCTAACTCTGTCCACGAGCCCTCGACAGGAGGCGCTAACGCTGTCCACGAGCCCTCGACAGGAGGCGCTAACTCTGTCCACGAGCCCTCGACAGGAGGCGCTAACGCTGTCCACGAGCCCTCGACAGGAGGCGCTAACTCTGTCCACGAGCCCTCGACAGGAGGCGCTAACGCTGTCCACGAGCCCTCGACAGGAGGCGCTAACGCTGTCCACGAGCCCTCGACAGGAGGCGCTAACGCTGTCCACGAGCCCTCGACAGGAAAACAAACACAGCGCCGCTGAGGTTTAAAGAGATATGCGGTACATTAATGACTGAGAACAGCCGACTGCTGGAGCAGAGCCACACTGATGGGGCACTAAGTGCCACTCCGCATGTGCAGAAACATAATCCAAACAGACACTGTCTGAGAGAAAGGGAGAGAGAGAGAGAGAGAGAGAGAGACAGAGTGACAGAGCGAGAGAGAGAGAGAGAGAGAGAGAGGGAGACAGAGAGAGACAGAGTGACAGAGAGAGAGAGAGAGAGAGAGAGGGAGACAGAGAGAGAGAGAGAGAGAGAGAGACAGAGAGAGAGAGAGAAAGGGAGACAGAGAGAGAGAGAGAGACAGAATGACAGAGAGAGAGAGAGACAGAGTGACAGAGAGAGAGAGAGAGAGAGAGATGGGCAAGGAATCATAGACAGTGACAGGAAACAGAGAAGAGGAGAGGGATACTGGAGCCATATTACTGCCACACATATTCTAAGACTGCTGTCAATTCTAACCCAGCCAGACACCATCTCCTACGGCTTCAAAACCCAACCTGACACCATCTTAGTCCATGTGGCAAGCCCCACCTCCGCGGTGTCACTCCAGGCCCTGCCTCCTTACTGAGCCTGTGACTGGCAGGCAGGAGTGGGACACAGCCGCCAGGGACAGGCTCAGTCAGCCTAAATTTGGGCTTTTGCAGGAGAAGCGGGCTCATGTACCCGGGTATATAAGCTGCTGTTCCGCCTGTAAAAATCTTTGGCCTGGAGACGGTGACGCTGCCCACATTCCGAAACACTGAGCTGAGGCGCGGGACGCCAAGGCGGGAGGAAATTCATCCCAGCTGCTGCCCCCCCTCGCTGACCCGCTCGCCCGACCCCCCCCACCGCTCGCTCGTCCACCTGCTCCCCCCCCCCACTCCCCCGTCTGCCCGCCCGCTTGCCCGACTGCTCGCCCCCGCTTGCCCGACTGCTCGCCCCCGCTTGCCCGACTGCTCGCCCCCGCTTGCCCGACTGCTCGCCCCCCGGGGACGCAGGGGGCGCTCGTGAAGCCCAGAGTGGCGCGTCAGGACCGCGGCGGTCTGAAGCGGGTTCTCCTGGGGAGCGGCCGGGCCCTTCAAACATCACCTCCCAAGATGCACGGCTGCGATTCAATTTGTGCGTCTCTGTCAGAGCTGGACCCGCACGCTAAACCTGCCGCGCAAAGGATTGGCTTCCCAACGCCAGCCTCCCTCTGTTTGGGCCGTCCCACGTGAGCAAATCTGCTGGATTCTAGGAGAACTTCAGCATAGCATGATTGATCGGATCCTCCTCATTTTCATTCAAAAATAGCGACCAAATTGATTAGCATCTTCAAGATACACTCAGAAAAATATAGATTCGTTTCACCAATCTATATTTTTCTTAGTGTATCTGTGTGGTTGTACTGCTCCACTGCATACTGAGGTTGTGGCACTACGCTTGATGTATGAAGGCTGTGTTGCAAGTAGACTGGACAGGATGGGTGATTTACAGCAGTGATATGAGCCATGCCTGCTTTCTTTAAGGGCCACTTTGTTTACACAGACATTATTAGTCATGTGTAATATTACACTGGGACAACTTGAGGTCTCTGCAACCCTGTCCAAGAATCACAGTAGTGATTCCCTGGTCCACTCCAAGAATCAAACCGTATTCCCTAATGCAAACTGTGAATCATCCCAAACCGTCAAGTTTAATTTACCACTGGTCTTCTCTAAACATTTTTTGTAGTGTTTATCTTTGGTCTGATTCATAAGATTAGAGGTTAATGACTAACAGTCCCATTGGGAACAACTTCAAAAGGCACAGGCTTTTCACAAAAAATACACAGGCTTTTCTTAAGAAAACAGGCTCCTGAAAACGTTTAAGAACTTGAGCTAGCACGTGGGGTACAGGCCAGTAGCCTGCATACCTAAGCTTACAGAACACCAGCATTGCATTAGCATGCACTCCTGCAATCATTTTGATTAAATGGTGAAATACTATTCCAACTTCAGACCAACAATGCATGTTGTTCAAAGCAAGGTTCTTCATCAGAGAATCAAGCTTGTTTCACAGCTAATTTTCCATTTTTGTCCCATAATTACGATCTGAACCACAGTCCTTTACAGTGATGGACAACCTCGCAAACCGGCTTCTCTGTGGATCACATCCCACCAGTTTAACATTACCAAATGTATTGGAATTGGCCTTGTTCATATATTGTTTACCCAGAGCTAAATAATTAATTTCAGACTGGAAATTATATGGCGCCTGGCAACCCTAATAGTGACCTAGAGTAAAGATACTCAATGATTTTGCCCTTTTCTATTATGACAGTTTACAGATTTTTGTGTTGAACGCCAAACTACTATTGCTCTAATAACAATGGTAGCATAGTATAATGGTTAGGAAACAGGCCTTGTACAGTAAAACTACAGTAAAATCATGTTAAATGCTGTACTTTCCAACACAAACACTGTCTCTGTTCCAGCAAACGGCACCTTGTCTGGGCTTGTATGATGGTATGATACACAAATCACAAAAGCGCACCACTAATATTTCTACACAAAAGCAACAAAGGCAGGAACAGCAACAGTAAAATTTCTAAACAAGCTACAAAACACGAAGAAATGGAGAAATGATTATATACATTAAGAACAAAAGCACAGAGTAAAAGGACAGGGGTGAATCATTCTCCATACCCAGTCCTGATTGGTGGGTTTCTGCTTTATGACAGCGTGGGTGACAGGAGACCCCATATTTCAGCTGAAACACAGAAAGCCACGCCAGAGTAATCTCTCTCTGCGCACTCTGCAGCTCCCTTTATCTGTCAGGACGAGTGCTTCTGTGCGAAGGCTGGCGGGACAGGGTTAAGGCCCAGTTAGAAAATTGAAAAATGTCTTTCAGCCAAAGCCAGCGAGGCCTTCTGTTTAACCAGAGCCTCCCGGAACAAAACAAATGAATCACGGGCCGGCTGAAGGGGGTTTAATGATTACACTCTGCATACAATCAGCTTCCCCTTTTCAAGGGCCATCAATATGTCAGGGGAAGACACATCCACAGGATGCAGCTCTCAGCTCCAAGGTTATCTATTCTCTGCAAGGCCCCAGCCCCGCAGGGCCTGCTATTTTACACCGACTGCGTCCAACGTTTTCATCAACTCTGTAATCAATCAGGGTAATAATGTTGTGCGAAAAATCAATTAACAGCGCAATTAAACTTTGCTTATCACCTGGCGGGCTGACGGGCTGGCGGGCTGGCGGGGTCCCTGAGGGGGAGACAGACTCTCCGTACGCAGGCGTCCTTAACGCAGCGGCGCCGTGAATCACCAGCGCAGGCACGCCGGCCGGCGCCCGCGCCGTTTTTCCGGAACAATATCTCAGCCTGTTTGTGCGCCCGTCACCGCCGGCACCGCGCGGCACGCTCCACTGCCTCACACGGGCGCGTGCGGCTCTGCTCAACTCTGCTCAGCTCTGCTCAGCTCTGCTCAGCTCTGCTCTGCTCTGCTCAGCTCTGCTCAGCTCTGCACGCGTGCGGCTCTGCTCAGCTCTGCTCAGCTCTGCTCAGCTCTGCACGCGTGTGGCTCTGCTCGGCTCTGCTCAGCTCTGCTCAGCTCTGCTCAGCTCTGCATGCGTGCGGCTCTGCTCAGCTCTGCTCGGCTCTGCTCAGCTCTGCTCGGCTCTGCACGCGTGCGGCTCTGCTCAGCTCTGCTCAGCTCTGCTCAGCTCTGCTCAGCTCTGCACGCGTGCGGCTCTGCTCAGCTCTGCTCAGCTCTGCTCAGGCTTCCGCACACGTGCGGCTCTGCTCAGCTCTGCTCAGCTCTGCTCTGCTCAGCTCTGCTCTGCACGTGTGCGGCTCTGCTCAGCTCTGCTCAGCTCTGCTCAGCTCTGCTCAGCTCTGCTCAGCTCTGCACGCGTGCCGCTGTGCTCCGTTTCAGTCTTAGTGTAGGTGTCAGTCAGTTTCAGGGTATGTTTTTTTATTGGCCCAGACAGTTTTTTGTGCACTGAAGGATAGTTTAGATACAAACTTTTCTGACGACCTGCTGGCCAATCAAAAACTTACCCTAAAACGCTATTAACATAGAAAATGCCAGAAAGTGAACGATAACTTTACACGCAGTGGGTCCGACTGAATTGCTGCAGTGCTATTAGAACAGCAGCATAAAGTGTGTCAATGGACAAACACAAAGGGCCTGACTTACTAAGCACACACAAAACCCTTTAGCACACACACAACCAATAACAGGACCAATGACTGCCCATGGTATTTGTTTTGCACCAATCACTGGTTGTGTTGTTTGCTTTGCGTCATGCTGAAAGGTTTGCACGTGCTGAAGGTCTTAGTAAATCAGGCCAAGTGTACTCAGTCCTATTTTCTGTACACTTCTAATTCACCATAAACTGCAGGACACATTGAAAGAGCAGTTTACCACTGACCCAGCTGGAACACTGAGTTTATTTACTTGCCTAACTTAACTACAGAAGCATAATAATTCAACAAACCTACTATGTCTTATTCCCCGAGTCCAGATGAGGTAGTTTGTTTCAAAATCACAAATCGGATTTTCATTGACAAATTTCACTCTAGCATGTCAGTGGATTAAACATTTGACAGAACTATATATTGATAGAGACAATAAACAGTGTGTTATCGCTGTTTTAATATAAAGTATGAGATGTTCCATGGTCCAATAAAAATAATGTAGAGATGTTGATGATTGTCTGTCATGAGCTTTATGACCACAGGATGCAGCACAGAGCATTTAATCCTCACTGCCATGGCAACCAGGGCTCATTCTAATGACATACTGAAAGTTACACTCTCCATTCAGAAAGAAATACCAGTACTGAGCTGGAGATGGGGACTATAAATACACCTCAGTGCTGCTAATAAACATTTAAAGACCTGATATGCGTTTTACTTATTTAGACTCAGATAAATGTTGCATGCAGTAAATATTCACCTGGTGCTCAATCTAAAGAATCCGGGGTCATATCACAGTGCTGGACTGTCTGATTCCAGATCAATGAGGCAGAGATTTTGTTTTTTTTTTCGATATTTGTAGGCCAAAGTTTTTCATAAACTGTCCTTTTTAAAATTGTTTTGCCACCATCACATCACCTGTCAGGGGTCTGAGAAGCATCACGCAAAGCCAGTTTAATAGAGAACTGCAGACACACTGCAGTAAAACATCCACCACCCAGTGCTTTAGCACCAGGTCTTCTATGTTAAATACTTAAACAGCAGTCACAAGCCAAACTTGATAGTAACTATTTGATCTGCATCTTAAGATTTGCAGTTTTTCATTTGCATGAAAAAACACACTTCTGGAGTTGGAATGGAACCAGATTTTTTATTGCGTGCTGAAATACCACCCTAACTATATAGCAATACAGTCAGATAGGCATGGATTCACAAATGCTCATGCGCGCATGCATACACGCGCACACACGCGCGCACACACACGCGCACACACACGCATATATATACACTTTGAAAACATACTGACAATGAACTATAAACTATTTCAAGATGATTATCATGTTTCATGCATCATAATTCATTAGTAAAAAAAAACTAATTTGTTTTGCCTGCCTTGCCTTATCTGAGGTAAACCAAAGTTACTCTTAACCCAGTAGTCTGGGTTTACTGTATTTCTCTGTGTGAAATACAGTAAATTTGACATTTCTGGTTTATATGGACAATTATATGGACTATACTATTCTGAGCACTCTGGGCTATACTAATATACTCGTTATCCTTCAATAACCTCCAGTAAAAGTTTAATGATTTCAATCGCCTTTATAAAATGGGTACAGTAAGCAGAAATAAGGGACATCATGAAACATGTTTTGGGCCTGTGCACACAGCTGCTAAACCAGAGCAGCGGCTGCAGCGGCTGCATATTTTCAGCTTCTGTGTATTTACCACAAAGTGGTGCCAATAACCCATACGGGGAAACGGGGAAGACTAAACCACCTGTAATTCATTAGCCACCCACACCCCACAGCAGCAGTGCATGTGCTGTCATCATTAGCCACCCACACCCCACAGCAGCAGTGCATGTGCTGTCATCATTAGCCACCCACACCCCACAGCAGCAGCGCATGTGCTGTCATCATTAGCCACCCACACCCCACAGCAGCAGTGCATGTGTTGTCATCATTAGCCACCCACACCCCACAGCAGCAGCGCATGTGCTGTCATCATTAGCCACCCACACCCCACAGCAGCAGCGCATGTGCTGTCATCATTAGCCACCCACACCCCACAGCAGCAGCGCATGTGCTGTCATCATTAGCCACCCACACCCCACAGCAGCAGCGCATGTGCTGTCATCATTAGCCACCCACACCCCACAGCAGCAGTGCATGTGCTGTAATTCATTAGCCACCCACACCCCACAGCAGCAGCGCATGTGCTGTCATCATTAGCCACCCACACCCCACAGCAGCAGTGCATGTGCTGTCATCATTAGCCACCCACACCCCACAGCAGCAGCGCATGTGCTGTCATCATTAGCCACCCACACCCCACAGCAGCAGCGCATGTGCTGTCATCATTAGCCACCCACACCCCACAGCAGCAGCGCATGTGCTGTCATCATTAGCCACCCACACCCCACAGCAGCAGCGCATGTGCTGTCATCATTAGCCACCCACACCCCACAGCAGCAGTGCATGTGCTGTAATTCATTAGCCACCCACACCCCACAGCAGCAGCGCATGTGCTGTCATCATTAGCCACCCACACCCCACAGCAGCAGTGCATGTGCTGTAATTCATTAGCCACCCACACCCCACAGCAGCAGCGCATGGGCTGTCAATACAGGCGTTTTAAAATCAAATCCTAAATCTGCAGAAGCCTGCGAATGATAGAAAGCTCATTTAAAAACACTAATTACCTGAGACGTGAGATCACAATCGTTTACTTTATTTTTCCATGTTTGGGTGGGGTTGGGCCGTACCTGGTTGGCTCGAGGAGCACGCAGTCTCGTGGAAGCTGACTGTTCTGGCAGGTTCCACCGACAGGCTCGTCAGCAGTCAGACATCAGCCTGAACCCACAGCCGAAAACATTTCTAATTTTGACTCGTTTGTGAATCTAACGAGGACAACCCAAAGGGTCTTTATCATGAACGTGAAATGCACAAAAACAAAAATGTTCTGTTACAAACAATAAAGAGACTGGTCCCTTCTGCATCGTAGCTAAAGGGATGTAGCCTCTGTCGGTTTTGTGACAGGCGAACATCTAGATCCAAGAATCATGTGACACGTTTCAAAATGTTTCAGTGGTTTTCTCCTGTCTGCTTTGCTTTACTCCTTGCTAAACTCACAGCAAACAATAAAATCATTACTAAACTGACATTCTCTAATAAATAAACCTCAAATAATCACACATTGTGTTCTTAAACAGGTGCATTACACAGTAACAAATGGAGGTTAACCTGTACTTTAATCAATGCAACCTCTAGAGACAAAGAAGAATCAACTATAGGGTAGTAGAGTTTTAGAAAGACGTCTGCCATTGATATCGGTGGAGTCTAAGTGAAGAACTACCCATTCAAATAACCCTAACACCAATTCTAACCCATTCAAATAACCCTACCCCTAACCTCAACAGCTGGATGATGCCACACTGCCACTCTGTCACACTGCCACACTGTACTCTGCCACTCTGCCACACTGCACTCTGCCTCTGCCACTGCCACACTGTACTTTGCCACTCTGCCACACTGCACTCTGCCACTGCCACTGCCACTCTGCCATTCTGACACACTGCCACTCTGCCATTCTGACACTGCCACTCTGCCACTCTGACACTGCCACTGCGCCACTCTGCCACACTGCACTCTGCCACACTGCCATTCTGACACTGCCACTCTGCCACACTGCCACTCTGACACTGCCACACTGCACTCTGCCACTCTGCCACACTGCACTCTGCCACTCTGCCACACTGCACTCTGACACTCTGCCACACTGCACTCTGCCACTCTGCCACTGCCACACTGCACTCTGACACTCTGCCACACTGCACTCTGCCATTCTGCCACACTGCACTCTGCCACTCTGCCACACTGACACTGCCACTCTGCCACTCTGACACTCTGCCACACTGCCACTCTGACACTGCCACACTGCACTCTGACACTCTGACACTCTGCCACACTGTCACACTGCACTCTGCCACTCTGCCACACTGCCACTCTGCCACTCTGACATTGCCACACTGCACTCTGACACTCTGCCACACTGTCACACTGCACTCTGCCACACTGCACTCTGCCACTCTGCCACTCTGACATTGCCACACTGCACTCTGACACTCTGCCACACTGTCACACTGCACTCTGCCACACTGCACTCTGACACTCTGCCACACTGTCACACTGCACTCTGCCACACTGCCACCAACATAAATACCCGAGGCCTCCTACGGCTGCCAGGAGAGAGCATGTCATCCCGCGGAGTACAAGCTACGTGGGTGAAAGGGAAATTGAATTCTGGCTGACATATATTTTGACCAAAGTGAGAGATCATTGAGGGAACCTAATTTAAAGATGAGGGATTTAATTTAAGTGACATTTATTCTATTTAGGGGAACTCAGCACAAGACGTACAGTTGCTGTGGTAAACCAGATAAGGGCCAGTCATTTGGGTCGGGGCACTGAGAGGCCTAATCCGATTGGTGCACTTCCACACAGCGTACCACGGGGGATTTAAAGGGCCGTCGACAGCCGCTACTTCATAAATTCATTTTGAAATCCTTTCTTTTTACCGTGATCCTTTTCATTTAATTGACTGTTAACTTCAATCAAGGTTTTAGTCGGTTATACATGGTTTCAACAACTGAAAAAAAGACAAACAAAACCAAAATTTACAGTATTACATAAATTAACAAGACACAAATACTTGTACTGGCATTTTAAAAAATTCTAATCAATTTGAGGGAAATGATCCTGATTGAAATCCTGAAGGGTGCAACAGAGCCCTTCTGGTGTGTCTGTGAAGCACTAACAGGGCCCTCGTGGGAACTGTAAAGGTGTGTTGAGCACCCCTAATTTAAGATGGAAGTCAGATATAAATTAAGTTCTGTAAAGCTATAACAGACCCAAGATGTTCTCTGGCTGTGCTGCACAGACACATGTCCATGACGCTTTAATGAATAGCTGCAGAAAAAAATCTATCTATCTATCTATCTATCTATCTCTAGGGGAAAAAACCCATAAAATGTGCCGTTGTCACACTGAAAATTTACGATGTCATTGCTTTTGACAAAGGTATCATAAACAGAAATGATTGGAGTGTGACTAATTTCAAATTTAACATTTAAGACAGGCTTCAATAACACAGACAATGACATTAATCATCTGAAACAATGACTTAACCCTAATTACAATGACTCTGGAGACATAAATGACTTAACGACACAATTAATCCACATATGTATCAAAAGTGACAATTTTCTACAAGAAAAAAATAAACATGGACATAATTAAACCAAATGCTATGAATGTGTGTATCTGTCACCTACAAAATGATAAGCACCCTTCCCCACTGCGAGCTTGGCTCTTAAATCTTAAAGATAGAGACTCGGACTAAGTGGCCTCCTATTTGGCTCCTTCTCTTATGGATCTGAGCCGAAGGACGTAAACCTCTGACGTACAAACGCACGATAGATTCCCCAGTCACGCTGGCAACCCTGCACATATTAATCACGTCATACAGAGTCACACACTCCAGACAGCCCCAAACCTTATTAACACCAAATCTCCCAGAATAACAGATTTCTCTACAGAATTTCACAGTATCCACGTGGCCTCTAAAATGCCCAATATTTCACAATCATAAATTCATTACAGCAATGTAATTAGTACACTGCAGATTACAGAATTGACCTGGAGTTCGATTCTCCTTGACAGCTAAGTCTTAACTTGACCCTTGCACTGGGGTCTGCTCTGGCTTCAGATTGTATTTATTTATGCTTCATAATTACAGCTGTGTGAATAGGAATAGAGTAACAGCCTCTGAAGCACACAATGAGCTTACTGACGTTTCATGATGTTTATAACGAACTGTAGCACCTTGATACCGGGCAAATCAATACAGTCAATAGAGACACAGATACAGAGCACACACAGACCTAATTATGAGGTACAATTAGTACATATTCTTATGGACTGGTATTAGAATTAAAACTAAGTTGGTTTCATGAAATAAGGATGGACTGACCGCATAGTTCACTCAGGTTACAGGGATATATGAGAACAGGTAAGAGCCAAAGCCAATATCCATGCATGAACCAGAGCCTTCAGCTTGAGATCCTCAAAACTGGACTAAGACTAAGATTTAAACCAAATATGTCCCTATCTACGGAATGAATGTACACCAGTCAGGAAGTGGGAAAACACATTTACAAGAATTTGAGTTAGTGCAGCTCCAGTCATGGTTGGTGTGTGTGTGTGTGTGTGTGTGTGTGAGCATGTATGCATGTGCACGTGTGTGCATGTGTGTGAAATTGGGAAGTATTTAAACACACTGACTATAATTATTTATTTATTTTTTGGGGTGGGGGGTGGGGTCGGGGTGGTTGGTTCAAACCCAACCCCCACAGAGCTACATCACTGTCTCCTGACCCCCCCCCCCCCCGGTCACGCATCTCTGACAGCTAGAATAATAACAGTCATACATCACCGCCCCTAAAGTCCAGACACCCAAAGCTTTGCTGGCCACAGACACCGAGACTCAATTAATTTATTGACATGTAATCTTCATAAAGGGAGAAATATTGCGCATGTAAGGTCGCTTGGTTATGAAGACATATTATCATATTATCTGCATGAGGGCTAGGACCTGACAGAGCTAATTATCGGTGAGCATGTTACAGAGCCTGCCCACACCGCTGCCTTCCCACAACGCTGCCTGCCCACTGCCTTCCCACACCGCTGCCTGCCTGCTGCCTGCCCGCTGCCTGCCCACACTGCTGCCTGCCCGCTGCCTGCCCACACCGCTGCCTGCCCGCTGCCTTCCCACACCGCTGCCTGCCCGCTGCCTGCCCACACCGCTGCCTGCCCGCTGCCTGCCCACACCGCCGCCTGCCCACTGCCTGCCCACACCGCTGCCTGCCTGCTGCCTGCCCACTGCCTTCCCACACCGCTGCCTGCTCGCCGCCTGCCCGCTGCCTGCCCACACCGCTGCCTGCCTGCTGCCTGCCCACACCGCTGCCTGCCTGCTGCCTGCCCACACCGCTGCCTGCCCGCTGCCTGCCCACACTGCTGCCTGCCCACTGCCTTCCCACACTGCTGCCTGCCCGCTGCCTGCCCACACCGCTGCCTGCCCGCTGCCTTCCCACACCGCTGCCTGCCCGCTGCCTGCCCACACCGCTGCCTGCCCGCTGCCTGCCCACACTGCTGCCTGCCCGCTGCCTTCCCACACTGCTGCCTGCCCGCTGCCTGCCCACACCGCTGCCTGCCCGCTGCCTTCCCACACCGCTGCCTGCCCGCTGCCTGCCCACACCGCTGCCTGCCCGCTGCCTGCCCACACCGCCGCCTGCCCGCTGCCTGCCCACACTGCTGCCTGCCCGCTGCCTGCCCACACTGCTGCCTGCCCGCTGCCTTCCCACACCGCCGCCTTCCCACACCGCTGCCTGCCCACTGCCTGCACACACCGCCACCTGCCCGCTGCCTGCCCACACCGCTGCCTGCCCGCTGCCTGCCCACACCGCTGCCTGCCTGCTGCCTGCCCACACCGCTGCCTGCCCATACCGCCACCTTCTCACACCGCTGCCTGCCCATACCGCTGCCTGCCCGCTGCCTGCCCACACCGCTGCCTGCCTGCTGCCTGCCCACTGCCTTCCCACACCGCTGCCTGCTCGCCGCCTGCCCGCTGCCTGCCCACACCGCTGCCTGCCTGCTGCCTGCCCACACCGCTGCCTGCCTGCTGCCTGCCCACACCGCTGCCTGCCCGCTGCCTGCCCACACCGCTGCCTGCCCACACCGCTGCCTGCCCACTGCCTTCCCACACCGCTGCCTGCCCGCTGCCTGCCCAGCGCAGGTATAAAGGAGACGGGAGGAGAAGAAAGAAGCATTAGGAGTTGTTTCAGGCCACGGCATTCAGGGGCTGCGTGTAACTGAGCAGTTACTTCTCTTCTATTTGTGTCTCAGGGCCTTGACTGTTCAAAGGACTACCGAACAGAGTGCAATTGAAAGCTATTCTTTGTCCTTGACCTCCAAGAAATATCTTTCTGCTGAAGCTAAAGCTGTTTACAGCTCCTGATTGCGTATCTACTGGGACATCTACGCCACCAAAGGGCATGGAATTGTGGGAAAACAGCTGTGGAAAAAGTTCCTGTCCAGAGGTGATCTTACGATCTTTACTCCTCAGTCCTGGTCAAACAGCAGAATTTAGTGTGTTATTTTCTACAGTTCAGTCTGCTTGTATAGCAGTCCAAATACACCAATCGTGAGTCACTGTGGAACTGAAATACCTGGACTAATTCCATTTCAATTTCGTTGGTCTATAATTAACTTGCATGAAAGGACACTGAATGGATATGGAACTCAGTGGAAGGATAGCTGGGAGCTATTTCCTTCCGGACAAAATGATAAAATCGTACTTGCAGGACATCTGCATTTGCTTCACTTTAATTTTGCCTTATTTTTTATTTTTATTTTTATATCCCCCGCCCCTCCTCAGACTCCACCAATCATGCGAGCGCACGAGGGGCTGATGGGAAAGTGCCCCCCAGTAGGGAATGTGCGATGTTCGCCAGGTCCCATGGGCCATTGGTCAGCGTAATCAGAATGGTCTCCAGTGGAGAGCTGCTTTTCCTATCCCATAAGGGGCCTGTCTGCAGCGACGCCTGCATTTCGGGGCTGACTTACGTTCTTCTGATGATTCTGGTCTCCAGAAATATGTCCTCACAGCCTATTCTCACTGAGCTAAGTTCTCAAGCAAAGTAAAGTTTCTTTGCACTCCGCATTGGTGCTAATATTTTGAATTTTAACAGCCATTTTAAAGCTGCTAATTTACTTCAAGAGATTTAAGTGCTTCCTTTAAATGCTACAGATGCACTTCAGAGAGAATCCTGGTTCTGTACACGTGTGATCTGCTGACACTAATTTAGAGCAATTTTACCACTTCAGAGATAAACTGAAAATAATGTGTGTGCGGCGTAAGTGAAAAGGTGACGTATACTGGGTGATATGATTAACAAAAAATAACTAGGTGTGCATACATATATATATATATATATATAGGGAAAGCAATATTTTGAAATATGCTGCACAGTTTGCAAAAGAAACAATATTTTTCTGAGGTGTGAACACTGAAGAATTGTTAAATGTTAAAACAATTATTTGCATCAGGCCACTGCTTAAAAAATATTTTCATGAAAAAAGTAGTACATATACAGGTATTACCTCAACCGCCTTAACTAGTGAAACAGTGAGGATCAGATGAGATTTGTATCATATGCGATAAACTATCCCATCATTCATGTATGCCTCCATTGACTTGACAGTGCACATGTTTATGATGTCATTTTTCATTTTCTAATGACAGAAAAAGAAGAAAGGTACTGTAACATGAAAACCATTCATGCAATGAAAACAAGCCTGACCCAAGAATGTGCCCTTTCTAAAAGCTATATATTTTTTCCTTGGCTTGTAATATTTTATTGAAATAATAAGGACATAATCATATGCTGGCATATTGGATCCATCATTTCATAAATCATATTTCATAAGCCCCCATTGTTCCCCTTTGTGCATGAACAACAAATCAATGGAAGGCCACCTTCTGGAAACCTTTTTTAAGTGGCGTAGCCATCTTAAAATTCACAGATGAACTGTCCTGTTAAATTTTGCTCATGTGTTGTTTCCAGTGAAAATAAGATAAACTTGTATAAAAATTATTGCAACCTGGAAACAGTCGAATGAGCCTGCCCCATATAATTCAGTCAACCAAATCACCTTTCAGCTACACAACATGTCAAAAATGATCAGCCAATCAAATTCCGGCAGTGGAATTAACTTGTCCAGTTGTGTTAAATTGATGGCAGGCCTGTTCTTTCTGCTTAACATAACAACAGAAACAAATCATCGCCTCAGTGACAGATTAAAAGGTTGGTTGGGGTTGTGGCGTTTTAAGTGCCTTTATTTGCCGTGTTGTAGTGTCAGTGAAATATGTTAAATGGCTTGTTATTGCTTTGAATTTCAACAGCTTTCATTACAGCTGAGGCATCAAGTGTATTGGACTGTGTACTCTGTGGAATGTGCTCTGATTATTCATGATGTATCAACAATAATAGTTTCTGAACCTATTAGGACATTACTGCTTTAAAGAGGAAATACTGTCCTTATAAAGCTGATCTGAATGGATATATTAAAAATTGTATTATTATGCCACACAAGTGGTTTTACAATTGAGATATCTGACTAATCCTAGCAATAAAGAAGCTGGATTTTAAGCATGCAAATTAAGAAATATGCATATTTATACATATTATTATTATTATGAGTAGTAGTAGTATTACAGTACTTGTTGCTGCATTATAGTGGGAATAATTACATTATTATATCTGAATTATATTCTCAGATTTGAACTTTAGCATGGCAGTGAGCTTAGTGTCAGCTATAGTTTTTATATATAGTTATTTCTGAGACAGTAAGCACTAATCTGGCAAAGTTATGCACACAGGATGTGTAAAATGAAAAGCTGCAGTTGTTAGTGATGATAAGTGACAGCAGGAACATTAAACTAAGCATGGGTTCTCCATACAAAGGCCCAAACGTGTTATCCTCCGGAATCCTTGGTATTTTGCAAGAGTTTCTTTGATGTTTATTAATACTATTTTTGTTTTGATAAGCATTTCTAAAAGGTCTGACAAATCACACAGTAATTGTCCTGCAGTCACTTAATAGCGGTGTAGAGTTTCGCTTTAAAATGACAAGCTGCTCAGCATCTGCCAGGCCATTAATATTTCTGAATTTCTGGGGGCTCAAGACAGAGACTCCTCACAAAAGCCGAACCATTTGCTACAGACTAAGTGGACAGGAGAGCCTCCTTGGACCCCGCATCGATCCCCCTGTAAAAATACCCAAACCATCTGGCCGCCCGTCCTGCTATAAATCTCAGTGATGAATGCCAGGGTTTTCAAACTCAGAAAGAGCTGCAGACCTGCGCTGAGTTCTGGAACAACTAGAAACAGGCTCAGAATCCTAGCCTGCATCTCAGATGTCCTGATCCAAAGCAACAAATCATACTTTTCGGTGATTTACGGTCTGACTCCATTACCAATAACTTTAAAGGGGATTATGGCATGAACACGGAGGCGTATCTGTATAAGCCAAACCCCAGAGAGGGTCCAGAAATGCACATTTTGCTGATAATTGGGCCAAAATCTCAGGCCCTGCAAATACACTAATGCTGATTTGGAGAAGTGAGTTGGACCTGCATTCAAGGATTCATGTCCAATTCGATCAACTGTGATGTAGTTTCCCTTGACGAAGCCCAGCACATAGTTTAAAACACACAGCTGGTGTGTTTAGGATTTTGCAAACTGATCTTTCTATTCGGCTATAGAACCACTAACTACTGGAATTTTCTTCTCTAAAAACAGTGTATTAAGCCAAAAATATAGACATGCATATTTAGACACAGTTTTTCCTAGAATACATAAACATTTTTTTCTGTGAAACCAGCAGTATACTTACATACAAGTTATAGATGGATGCTAGTGATATTTGGTGAAATGGCTCCTACAGACCACAAAGTACTTTGATCATTTAGTATTTATTTTAGAGCCGTTATGATTGTAAGGATGAGAAATCCATTGCTGCCAAATCTATGCATAATTAGTGAAAGACAGCAACATAAAAACTGCTCGCCCCACCTTTCACAGCAACTGTGAACTGGAGTGAAGCGCTAAATAGGCTAACTTCATTACCATCCTCCCCTTGTTGATATATGTGCATGGAATTAGTATGTTTACATATTTTACAAGCATGCACACACACATGCACACACCCATATGCACACACACACACATACAGGCACCTACAGTAGTATGTTGTTCCACCCCACTATTATCAGTAAGTGATCTACTGTATGATGACTGATATGATATGTATAAATTTGCCATCATACTAAGTCTTAGGGGCATGCATGAATAAGTGTTATTAAATAATGGCCAGCTCCATAAAAGGAACATTTCTTTAGAATTTTTATATCTATGACAAAAAGACAATGTTATAATGTGCATTACAGAACAAACTTAACCTGCATATCAAAAACAGTGCTTAACAGATCTTGTTATTGCACCAAATTAGAACAAACAATCCTGGCAAGATCCAAACGAACGCTATGCAGAACTGACAATGCCGTTTTCTTTTGTAGTACAGTTCTCATACTCCTAACACGAGTCCCCTGGAGACTCATTCAACTACATCAAACAGGAGAGGCATGCGAGGGTGCCAGTGGCGTTCCTCTAAATCCAGTTCAAATGGAATTATTCAGGGAAGAGCTGCCAGCGCAGTCAGATGTAATGATACTGCTCAGCGGAAACTCTCTCAAAGCCGTCTCGAAGCAGCAAGCCAAGAGTTCACCAGTTAAAGCTGTCAGAGAAGAGCAGTCTTTCCTGCCAGTCTCCTCCAGCCTGCCCTCAGATGCATAAGCAGGGCACTCCATCGCCGTGACAATAAAGTGATAGAAAATAAACTACTCATCAGTACATCTCATGCATTATGACCAATCACAAAAACCTGTTATCCAAAACATTCATCAAGTAAATTTACCAACTTCTTTGGGCTCTAAGAAACTACAGATTTGGCAAACCGTATTTCTATTTTTCTATATAGGCTTTGACCAATCACTAACCAAGTACACATCTATCAGCATTCACATACCCCTAACTCAGTATATACTGTGAGCTCCATAATGTTTGGGACAAAGACACATTTTGCATAGCATGTTCATGAGACCTTGGCATGGGAATGCTTTGTGTCTTTTTGATCTGGTGACGATCACATGTACATCTTCATCTCATGTACTGGCTTTCAGTGTGCTTTCATACTTGTGTTAAATACATACAATACAAATAATCATCATTCATACTTCATACATGCAACTCCCTTGGCACTGAATCCCCATAATGCATTGCAGTTCTGGCACAAGTCCTCAGAGCTCATGGTGCTATTTTGCTGTGTATTCAGCATCAGGGTCATTTATATTTAACAATAACCTGTTATTACTCTGGGGTCTAAGTTATGGCTGCATTTTTATACTGGTCTGTTTTAATGATCTTGACAAAATAGTTTTCTAACCGAATGATCTTTAACACCTCATCAGTCTACCCGCTGGCAAACACCTCACAATTATTTCTTGGTTCCGTGACTTGAAATAATGTTCTTCACTCAACACTTAGGATTGAAAGCACATGTTTTTCTTAAAAAAGAAGGTAATGCATTCAACAAAACTAGTAATACACCGTCATGGATTATGGTCAGCTTGGACAGGGATTTATTCTTGAAACAATGAGAGATTTCTTGATCATTAATCATACTCTAAAACACAGATATGTCTGTGAAAGAAGGGATGTGGAAACCTGTGGTGTAAACTGCAGGCTGACTTTCAGAATGTATTTCTTCAGATGCTTAATCATAAATATGCTGACTCGTGAAAACACATTCATACCCATAAAATACACTTACACTGCAAAGACTGACCACCAATACACTGCCCAAGTTCTTTACCTTCCTAACCCTAACCCTAACCCTAACATAGGGACATAGTGTATAAATACATGACAATGACTAGAACAGGCCATGGAGCCCATGTAGGCTCATCAGTTACCTACAGACCTGAAAGCATCCAGCACTGACACAACCCTGGGTCTCTGCCTCCACCCCATGACCAAGCAAGCCATCCATTAACCTTTAGGCAATTTCCATCTATGATCCCTCATTGTGCTCACAAAAGGTTCATATGAACCTGCATATCAGTTATTACACACCCACTCAGCTTACTCAGATCAATCTCACCATATCAGATAGTTATTACACCCCCACTCCGCTTACTCAGATCAATCTCACCATATCAGATAGTTATTACACACCCACTCCGCTTACTCAGATCAATCTCACCATATCAGATAGTTATTACACCCCCACTCCGCTTACTCAGATCAATCTCACCATATCAGATAGTTATTACACACCCACTCCGCTTACTCAGATCAATCTCACCATATCAGATAGTTATTACACCCCCACTCCGCTTACTCAGATCAATCTCACCATAGCAGTGTAGGGGGCTTGTTTAAACCACTTTTACCCCAAAAACGTCTCCATTCTGATGGCACAGCACATACCAGGGGTCTAGTGGGACTACAATCCCTGCAACAAACTACAGTATAACCAAAGATTCAAGTTTTGTTAAGATAATCTAGCAGAACAATCTGTGACCGATTTGCCAAACTCACCATCAGCTTCCCCTCATGAGACTGTGAATGTAGGAAGCCACGCCCGTAAAACTCCCGTAGCACAGACCATCTACATCAAAAACCCCGGCACAGCCCCGTAAGTCTCCTCCCAGCCCATTTTCACCCTGATGATGATGAAAGATCATCCTGCGTACCCAGGAGGAAGAGCACGCTATCATCCGCACTGAGTACCCAGGAGGAAGAGCACGTTATCATCCGCACTGAGTACCCAGGAGGAAGAGCACGTTATCATCCGCACTGAGTACCCAGGAGGAAGAGCACGTTATCATCCGCACTGAGTACCCAGGAGGAAGAGCACGTTATCATCCGCACTGAGTACCCAGGAGGAAGAGCACGTTATCATCCGCACTGAGTACCCAGGAGGAAGAGCACGTTATCATCCACACTGAGTACCCAGGAGGAAGAGCACGTTATCATCCGCACTGAGTACCCAGGAGGAAGAGCACGCTATCATCCGCACTGAGTACCCAGGAGGAAGAGCACGCTATCATCCGCACTGAGTACCCAGGAGGAAGAGCACGTTATCATCCGCACTGAGTACCCAGGAGGAAGAGCACGTTTTCAATCAGCAGATCTGTGCTACAGACGCGCCGCGATGAGCAGCAGGAACCAGCAGCAGCGCCAACACAACGCAATGCAATGCAATGCAACACAACACAATGCGGCCCCGACAAACACGACAGAGACGAGCATCCGACCCGCTGCACCCTCACTGAGCTCCTCACATCCCAAACCGAGGGGCCCCTCCTCACAGCCCAAACTGAGGGGCCCCTTCTCACAGCCCAAACCGAGGGGCCCCTTCTCACATCCCAAACTGAGGGCCCCTTCTCACAGCCCAAACCGAGGGGCCCCTCCTCACAGCCCAAACTGAGGGGCCCCTTCTCACAGCCCAAACCGAGGGGCCCCTCCTCACAGCCCAAACTGAGGGGCCCCTTCTCACAGCCCAAACCGAGGGGCCCCTTCTCACATCCCAAACTGAGGGCCCCTTCTCACATCCCAAACCGAGGGGCCCCTCCTCACAGCCCAAACTGAGGGGCCCCTTCTCACATCCCAACCCGAGGGCCCCTTCTCACATCCCAAACCGAGGGGCCCCTTCTCACATCCCAAACCGAGGGGCCCCTCCTCACAGCCCAAACTGAGGGACCCCTTCTCACAGCCCAAACCGAGGGGCCCCTTCTCACATCCCAAACTGAGGGCCCCTTCTCACAGCCCAAACCGAGGGGCCCCTCCTCACAGCCCAAACTGAGGGGCCCCTTCTCACAGCCCAAACCGAGGGGCCCCTCCTCACAGCCCAAACTGAGGGGCCCCTTCTCACAGCCCAAACCGAGGGGCCCCTTCTCACATCCCAAACTGAGGGCCCCTTCTCACATCCCAAACCGAGGGGCCCCTCCTCACAGCCCAAACTGAGGGGCCCCTTCTCACATCCCAAACCGAGGGCCCCTTCTCACATCCCAAACCGAGGGGCCCCTTCTCACATCCCAAACCGAGGGGCCCCTTCTCACAGCCCAAACCGAGGGGCCCCTTCTCACATCCCAAACTGAGGGCCCCTTCTCACAGCCCAAACCGAGGGGCCCCTTCTCACAGCCCAAACCGAGGGCCCCTTCTCACATCCCAAACTGAGGGCCCCTTCTCACATCCCAAACCGAGGGGCCCCTTCTCACAGCCCAAACCGAGGGGCCCCTTCTCACAGCCCAAACCGAGGGCCCCTTCTCACATCCCAAACTGAGGGCCCCTTCTCACATCCCAAACTGAGGGGCCCCTTCTCACAGCCCAAACTGAGGGGCCCCTTCTCACAGCCCAAACCGAGGGGTCCCTTCTTACAGCCCAAACTGAGGGCCCCTTCTCACAGCCCAAACCGAGGGGCCCTTCTCACCATTTACAGCTCAAAAACAAAAGCACTGTAATTAAACGCTCGGAGCGGATCCAGATGTTCGCTCCCCCTGCGGTCTGCATGGTCGGCACGCTCGCGTTCAGAAACGCACCGTTTGGAGCTGATCCACGGTGATAATCAGAACCAGCTGTGAGGCGGAGTGAGGGGTCCCTCGAGCGTACCCCAATAAGGGTTCACCCCGAGGCCTGTGCTTCTCCAGGGGTCCCCCCTCGCCCCCCAAGCGTACCCCAATAAGGGTTCACCCCGAGGCCTGTGCTTCTCCAGGGGTCCCCCCTCGCCCCCCAAGCATACCCCAATAAGGGTTCACCCCGAGGCCTGTGCTTCTCCAGGGGTCCCCCCCCGCCCCCCCAAGCGTACCCCAATAAGGGTTCACCCCAAAGCCTGTGCTGCTCCAGGGGTCCCCCCCCGCCCCCCAAGCGTACCCCAATAAGGGTTCACCCCGAAGCCTGTGCTTCTCCAGGGGTTTCCATAACACTTTACAATACATACGATAAACAGGGCCGTTTAAAATACACGCACGCAACACAGATGGGATCTGTCCCAGAACAATTTTTTTTTTAAATGAAAGGGCTGTGTGGCTTATGAAAAAGAAACACTTTATTTGTCAAGTAGAACAACACTTATTTGGCCATTGCTTATAATTAATGACTACAAGTACTGCAGCAACTATTCATTATATCATAAAATTGGATTATTAAAAAACCATGGCAGCATAACTCCTGCGCCTGAAACATTACTCCCCAATTTCAGAGGGAGGGGTTCAGGTTCTGTGTGTTTCACACTCAGCTCTGCTATTCTGAGGGGGCTCAAACTCTACTGTCATTACAGCACCCTAACATTACTGCCTTCATGGGGAATATATCAAATCAATAACCCTGACCTTACTAGAAAAAACCCATCTCACCCAACTTAACGTATGATGCGCTATTGTATCAACAGTGACAATCTAGCTAACTTGCAAACTGTTTTCACTGTCATAAGTGATCAGTTTGAACTAGTTTGTGTCCGAGAGAACTTCTTCTCCAAGCTGAGAAAGATCACATGCGGCAGTGTATCACGCACACTCCGCTCATGATGAGCTTTTGCTCATTTTACAGGGTGAATAAGGAGGTGTGTGAAACCTCGGTAAACCGCGCCAGGGCCAAACTACTCTGCACTTCATTAATCTACTTAATGTAATGTTTTTATTTCATGTTATTAATATCTTTAGTCTTTGTCACCGAGGTTTGTAACAGTGGTAAAGATGTTCTGTGTGCAGTTATGGACTCATAAGTCTCAGTCTAATTTCTGTGGCAGATGCTGTGCAGTTTATTTTATGCAGTAAATGCAGTTATTAAGCCTTCCTCTCCTGTAATCCCTTTGTTTTAAGCCTCAAGTAATAAATACCAGGCAAGCAAAAATAAAAATGCTGAAATGACCACCGGCTAGGCTAGTTTCCCAGCGCACTCTCACACTGAGCAGAGCTGCATCACACACACACACACACGCACACACTGCGCTGAGTCACACACACACTGCGCTGAGTCACACACACACACACACACACACACACACTGCACTGACTTACACACACTGCACAGTCACACACACACACACACACACACACACACACACACACACACACTGCGCTGAGTCACACACACACACACACACACACACACACACACTGCACTGAGTCACACACACTACACTGAATAACACACACACACACTGCACTGAGTCACACACACACACACACACACACACACACACACACACTGCACTGAGTCACACACACTACACTGAATAACACACACACACACTGCACTGAGTCTCACACACACACACGCGCTGCACTGAGTTACAAAATGGGTAATAGTCACTGTCAGCCAGGTAAGCGATAAATCATTCTCAAGACCAATGTGACTAAAAGAAGGCATCATTAGACCCTGAGGATGACATTTAGCAGAATCTGGAACCACTGAACTACAGTGCGTGGTGTGAAATCTCATTTCTCACATGCAATTTATACCTGATGTTTTCTATCTGTTCCACAAGGGGAAAAAATAAAAATCGGTAGATTTTGGCCTTCCTGCTCTCCTAAACACCGGCCTCAGTATCTGACCTTGAGAAATCCATATCGTTCAACCTCTGGAGCGCGTAGCATAAATAAATCAGCGCAGCACCTTTATGACTTTTAGCATCTTTGGATCCTCGCGGTAACGGGGTGTAGGGCATGGCAGCCGGGTCACAGCTGGGGGCGGAGTCCTAAAAGAAAGCAGAGAAAACAAACTGAACCTCAACCGAGATGCCCCACTAGAACAAACATATTCCATACGAGGCATTCCATTAAACTTGCACTTATACTCAATGCATGGGTGCTTTTATCCACAGCACTGTACACAGCTTTCTGAGACAGAAAGCAGAAAGGTATCTGTATCTCTGTATCAGCATCAATATCACTGAACAATGCAAACTTAAAAAAAAAAAAACATTTTACAGTTTATTTCAATCACAGACATATTACAAAAAGTGTTTCTTTTAAAACCCTTTCTCCACAAAACTCCACAATCCATTTGCAACCTCCTTACAGTTTAATTCCTGATGATTAAATCAGGGGAATCATTAGTAAAATATAACAGGTTTTCAAACTGTGAAAGAGAATGCTGAGCTTATAGATGGTCTTGTAGAAAACTGCGGAGCACCAGGACACATTATGTGCTGTGGCAGTACAGTAATGCAAGCCAAAGCATGAGTTTAATTACACACGTTCATCATATTGCACAAATTACAGCAGAAAGGGCTGCATGCAGTGACAGCTCTAATTTAGATCCCAAATAAGTTTGGTTTTGTGAAAATAGATGGATAAGGGGTATGAGATCAGTGTATTAAAACTGACTACATCAATTTATTACACTAAGTGCCTCAACCCATCAGCTGCTCCACAATGCCTAACCACTTTGGTCAGGATCATTAGTTGCACAGTATTTCAATGCAAACTTCTTTTTCAGAAGTAAAAATAAGAAGCACAGATATACACACAATCACAGTTAAAATGCTTTAATGCTACTGGGGTACTGTAAGAAAACATCATGTGTATCAGCTAGACTAGAAACACATACTGACAGATCAATGGCTGGCAAAAACAAAGAGCACACGCACACACACACACGCACGCGCACGCGCACACACGCACACGCACACACACACGCACGCGCACGCACACGCACGCGCACGCACACGCACACGCACGCGCACGCGCACGCGCACGCGCACGCGCACGCGCACGCGCACGCGCACGCACACGCACACGCACACGCACACGCACACGCACACACGCACGCGCACGCACACGCACACACACACACACCAATCTGCATGGGCAACACACAGATATACGCAAACACACAAACACATTACACACTAACATACACTTCCATTGTGCATGTGCACACACACACCGACCCACGCGCATTCAAACACACACACATGCCGGAACACCGACAAACACGTGCGCGTGCACACACACACATGCCGGAACACCGACAAACACGTGCGCGTGCACACACACACATGCCGGAACACAGACAAACACGTGCGCGTGCACACACACACATGCCGGAACACAGACAAACACGTGCACGTGCACACACACGAACACACCCATATAAAATGACGCAAACCCTCACATGAGGGACAGAGAGAGAGGGAATGAGATCTACTCTGCTGTGACTGGCTGTGATCTCCGGTTAGGCAGCAGGGCGGGACTTTGTGGGCGGTTCCTGTTTCATGGCTCGGAGGGTAAGGGCAGGTTTCACCCCCCCACTGTTTGGCCAGGTTTCAGGCCCTGGCTTTGGTCCTTATTCCCCAATTTTGTCCGACCATCAACTGCTTTAGAGGTCAACGGAAGGTCAAGCTACTGCTCCATTCAGTGCAACAGAAGTGGTGCTGCTGTGTGCTCCTGATCCTACAGGTGGCGTGAAAAGCCTGCTCTCCAAACGGTCTGCAATCCCTCCAAATCTACAACACCGCTGTCCCCAGAAGACTTTCCAATGTCTCCTGTGTCTACAGAAATGAATTAATCACCATAGAATGAATCATCCTAATTAGCTGAGATTGCAGGAAGCGCCAGTGTTCTGAACGGAAAAGCCAACAGGCTACAAGCGTTCAAAATTCTATGGTTCTTTCCAAGACCTCGTTTTACATCCAGAATGCTGTGTGACAGAGGTTGATTGTGGAGTGCGGATATCTGATGCCTTTGCAAAGTCTTTTTCCACTTCGGCTGGGGAGAATTCTGAAGACTTTCATTTCCGTTGGTGACTAAAGTGAAAAATATGCAGCACAGAGGGTTTCATACGGCGTGATGAATGCACTAAATGCTGACGGACATGCAGGAGGTTAAAATTCTCTCCGCTGGTGAACAAAACACCAACGAACAAACAAGTGAACAGTGTCCAAGAAAATAAATTCCACAAGCCAACAAATAAACATAACTCAAAATGTATTTACGGCAACCTCACAGACCTCCATCCATTTACTGTTTATGCAAGTTGCAACAAAGTGAACTACATTAGAACTGAGGGATTCTGATAACCTTGGATGGGTAGCTCAGAGATTTATGGGATGCATGGCAGTGCTTATAGTTGAATTCGAAGCGTTTTGTCAGATGCTTTACCACCCAATCACTGGTGTCTTTCAAATTTATGGCACATAAAAGTGAGTACAACTGGAAAAGCCATATATTTACTAAAATATATCTCAGTAAAATGTTTGTGGAGTGACCATCTCGGGCTTTGCTTGGTATGAGTAACACGCCTTAACAAGTTAAACGCCTCAACCCCCCAACTGGGGGCGCAGGTGCTCTTCGCTCAGAAACGTCCTGTCCTGATGATGTCAGCACGTTTCCTTGTCACTCATCCCAATATCCACGGCACATTCTGGCTTTAATGTCCTAAAAACCATGTCAGCTCCAGTCTGTCCAGACTAATTTCCTCCAGGGCTGACAGATCACAGGCCCTCCCCAGCACGGTCCCTTTCAGACCCACAAAGCCCTCGATAATCCCGCTGCTTGTCCACAATTAATCTTTGCAGTTGCCACATTATTGACACTGCCCCCCACGGCTGACCCCCTTAACCCCCCCCCCCCCCAGGAACGTCAATCAAATGCCGTTCAGAAAGTCGCCTGCTGTCAACATGAGAGATCTGCCCCCCCCCCGTGTCTGCTGATCAAACTAGAAGATTCATCTGCAGCCGCCCCCCCCCCCCTTCTCTTTGCCCGATGACCCGTCCTGCACTGCAGACAGTGGGCCGTCAAGAACAGGGGACAGGGGATACCTCCCGAAACAAAGTTAAAGAAAGGGGGGGGGGGAGAGAGAGAGAGAGAGAGAGAGAGAGAGAGAGAGAGAGAGAGAGAGAGAGAGAGAGAGAGACAGAAAGACTCAGGAGTGGGCGGAGGGGTGGAAACACTATTTAAATCCAGCTGTTATTGGGGCTCTTTCTTTGAGGCCTGGCGGACGGGACGGGGCAGGGCAGGACGGGGCTTTGATCAGAACCCTTCAGTTTTTCCGCAAACATAATCAAACAGAGCGGGCCGCTGTAGGGGGGCCCGGCGTGGAGCACGACGAAGAGCGCCCCCCCCCCCCCCCCCAGAGACTCACGCACACATCTCTCCCCCCCCCCCCCCCCCCCAGTGACTCACGCACACATCTCTCTCCCTCCCCCCCCCCCCCCAGTGACTCACGCACACATCTCCCCCCCCACCCCCCCCCAGCGACTCACGCACACAACTCTCTCTCTCCCCCCCCCCAGTGACTCACGCACACATCTCTCTCCCCCCCACCCCCCCCAGCGACTCATGCACACATCTCTCTCCCCCCCAGAGACTGACGCACACATCTCTCTCTCTCTCTCCCCCCCAGTGACTCACGCACACATCTCTCTCTCTCCCCCCCAGTGACTCACGCACACATCTCTCTCTCTCTCTTCTCCTCTCTCACCGACTCACGCAAACACATCTCTCTCTCTCTCTTTTCCCCCAAACTCCTTCAACTGCAACTCCTCTTTATGTTCTTTCAATGGCTTCTCTTATTTTATTTTTCAAATGCTTGTTTTCATATCACATGTAAAGGCATTACAAAAGAAAAAAAAAAAAAACTAAGAAAGGCCCCAGGTATAAATGGAGCGTTCGAATCAAAGCAAGCATCAGCCAGATCAAACCAGGCCAGATTAAAGACCCAGCTTTGTTTCTGACGCGAGAATCATTTTCTAAAAGAAGCGATTAATGTTGTTCACGTGCAATCAGCAGCTTTCTGCAGCCAGAGGCTCCGGGTAAAGTCTCAGACAGAGCCGCTCCCCGGGCTGGGATCACCGCCCTGACACAGACAAAGGACTATTTTCATTCCCTCGCCCTGATTTTTCACTTGGCCGCCCCGCACTCACAGATCCTCTCACAGATTAGGATCTTGGATGTGCGAGAATTTATGATGTAGGGCAAATGGGACCTCTGTGGGAAATGATGTGGGGTGAGTACTGATCCACAGCAGGCTGAGATTCGGCTTGGTTCTGCCGGGTCGAAACGGGGGCGCTGCCAGGGTCTGATGCCTTGCTGTTTAGAGAGTTGAGTCAAAACAGCCCCATAAATGAGTAAATGTGAACAGATATATTTACTAAAAAAGACAAAAGACCTAATCTAGTAATAATAGTCCCCTCTAAAAAGGTTGACATACAAACCAGATAATTCTGTCACGCAGAATACTTTGAGTAACAGAGCAAATTTCTCTCCTTCTTGTGTGTTTTGTTTTAATCAATTTTAAATAAGATGAAATATCGATTGCTTAACCTAAATTATTCACAGATGAGACCGTGTATAAACACAATGCCGATTCACGCAGACGTTAAGCATGAACATGCTAATCAGCGGCTCAGCGCTGGGTATAGATGCTCGGTCACTGGTGTGTAACCCCCACCCCCCACCCCCAACCCCCACAATATTAACTTCATAAATCCCAGACCCTCCACAGGTTAATGGGCAGACAGATGCCTTTTAGTCCTGTTAATCAAACAAGCTTGACGGTCTGAGTGGGTGGGGGTGGGGGTGGGGGTGATCACCGCTACCATGGCCAGTAGTTCCACTCTGGGCAGGGGGGGGGTGGGGAGGTTAGTCCCACTCTGGGCAGGGGGGGTGGGGGGGTTAGTTCCACTCTGGGCAGGGGGGGTGGGGGGGTTAGTCCCACTCTGGGCAGGGGGGGGTGGGGGGGGGGGGGGGGGTTAGTCCCACTCTGGGCAGGGGGGGGTGGGGGGGTTAGTCCCACTCTGGGCAGGTGGGGTGGGTGCTCAGATCATTATTGTCTTTATACACCCTGAGTTATGGGTACAGGTTATGATAATGCGGGATGCAGAATTTATAGGATTGGGGAGGAGAAATCCATAATAACAGGTTTGGAGAAGAGCGCTGGGCCTCCTGGGGGGGCTGGTGCTGTCCTGGGGGGGCTGCTGCTGCTGTCACTGAGTCATTTCTCTGTGAAGGGCCACCATGAAGGATGGGGCTCCATTCTGGAGCATGAATCACACCAGGACCACACGAAGTGCACTCTCGCTCTCTCTCCCTCTCTCTCTACGTTTCTCTCTCCCTCTCCCTCTCCCCCTCCCTCTTCCTTTCTCTCTCTCTCCCTCCCCATTTCTCTCTCTCTCCCTCTCCCCCCTCTCCCTCTCTCTCTCTCCCCCCTCCCTTTCTCTCTCTCTCTCCATTTCTCTCCCTCTCCCCCTCTCTCTCTCTCTCTCTCCGTTTCTCTCTCTCTCTCGCCCCCTCCCTCTTCCTTTCTCTCTCTCCATTTCTCTCTCTCTCTCGCCCTTTCCCCCTCCCTCCCTCTCCCTCTCTCTTGTTAGCAGTAGATGCTAACAGGCGTGTAAGTGCTCACTGATTATTGCATCACCAGGTATGAGCCACGGCGAAAGAGGACCTCCAGCCGAGGTCCTGACTGATGTCACTTCCTGTTTCCTGTGACATCAGATGCCCTGGCTGACAGGTGGCCTTCTCCACCCATCGAGAGAACAATTTAATTACAGCCGAACTACAGTGTAAACACTACAGCATTTATATCCTGTTCTACATGTGGACAAGTCCACCCAGCGCTAAATGAAATAAATCTGCCCTGACAGCCAGATCAAAGGGTTGAGCCAGGGGCTTACTGCTACTTAAGGCACAGGAATGCTGTTGCTAAGCGCCAGTGTAGGACCTATCAGACCCCAAAGATGGCCTTTTTTCCCTCTAAGAGGAAGACGGGGAAAGAGGCTGGGAGCCTGACAGTAATGGGAGGTTTGGGATTCAAGGCGATTTCGTAGCTCAAAGCGATTGTTGGAAGAAACAAGCTCTCTGTTGTGTTCTCATGACACCATTTCAATTTTATTTATTTATTTTTTGGCCTTGCAAGACATGTAGAAAAATTTCTTTTGATATGTTTTCACTTTGGGTCTGTATCAAAAACATGTTTGTGCACAAAACTTTTTCCTCACCCCCCTCCCCCTCCTTCCCCCAACGCTCTCTTCCTTTCTTGTTTCTGTGTCTTTCTGAAGCTCTGAATAAACAGCATACAGAAGCTGTATGTTTGGATCAGCGTTTAATTGCAAAAACACACTGGCTTGACACTTTTTTCTTTTTTTACTGTGCTCCTTGTCACAGAGATAACTCGCCCAGCAGCAGGAAAAGCACAGGAGCAGAAGTAGCAATGCTGAGTACGGAAATCAGACAAATCCTGCCACAGTGCACGCACAGCACACCACACTGAGATTGTGCTTGTTTGCTTTGCCAAAGACATTTAAACATACATTCGGAAAGCCAGTAACTGCAGCGATAAATGTAGTATTACCCTGATATCAGCCTTACTGTGGCAAGGTACATCTGTGTAAACGTAAAAGTGTTTTTCTGCACTAAGCACAGCTTATTGCATATTTTTAAAATTTTGCCTTCTCTTTGGCCTGCTAATTTTTACGGTATAGTGTGCATAACAATTGTTCAAAAACTGCCAGAAATGGCATTTGAATACTTTACTCACTTGAACAGAAAAGTAAAATGAAACTAAGCTATGGTTATTAATACTCAACTGGTCCTGTGCTGAACGCAGCATATTCAGATAGAATCTGAAGCACACAGCCTTTGTAAACATATTCTACTTGACATAACTATAAAACAGTAGCCTAGCAAGTTCAAATGTTTTAACTTCCATGACAAACAGACATTTTTAGAGTTATTGTATGGTGCTGTAGAGCCCTTTTCCCCCAAAAAACCTGAAATAAACTTGGTTAAAGTTCAGTATTCACTTCATGATTTGAAAGCTCTAACAACCTCAAATATGGAGCAAACTGGGTGAATGTGTATAATTTAATCTGTCTGAATAAATTTGAATCTGCAGTCAGCAGAATGGGAGACCACCCTGGAAGGCCAGGACTCAAGGAGAGAGCTTTATGGCTTTGACCTACATAATTGTGTTTCTTATGGGTAGCGTTAATGTATTTTAAATAGCTGTTGTGCGCATAAAAATATACGGATTCTGTTTTCTTAGGTAATGACTGTGAAAAGAACATTTGAAGTAATGGTTTCCCCGAGTTAAAAGATACTTCGGTGTGTTGTTTGCTCAGCAGGAATAACACTCAGCTCGTGTTTAATGATTTACCGACTCTCCTGCGCCGAGCCTGTGCGGTGAAGGCATCACATGATCGCCGGTCACGAGCAGAAGCCGCCGCCGCTTCATGCGTGAAGCGAAGCGCAGGCTGTTCGGCATCGCGGTGCGTGTGAGGCTCAGCGTCAGGCAAGCAGCAGCCGTGTGCGGCGGGCAGCTAGTGGGTCATGTGACCCCTCTGACTTCACACCGCGCGAGAGAGCGAACTCTAAAGAGCGGTGTGACCGCACTGTGTGGGTGCTGCTCGTTTGAACCGCTTTGCGCTAGCATGCATTTCTAATTTTATACTGCAGATAGGCCTCACCTAGGAGCTGTTTAGCACAGTGCTGCTGCAGGTAGGCCTCACCTAGGAGCTGTTTAGCACAGCACTGCTGCAGGTAGGCCTCACCTAGGAGCTGTTTAGCATAGCGCTGCTGCAGGTAGGCCTCACCTAGGAGCTGTTTAGCACAGCACTGCTGCAGGTAGGCCTCACCTAGGAGCTGTTTAGCACAGTGCTGCTGCAGGTAGGCCTCACCTAGGAGCTGTTTAGCATAGCGCTGCTGCAGGTAGGCCTCACCTGGGAGCTGTTTAGCATAGTGCTGCTGCAGGTAGGCCTCACCTAGGAGCTGTTTAGCATAGTGCTGCTGCAGGTAGGCCTCACCTAGGAGCTGTTTAGCATAGTGCTGCTGCAGGTAGACCTGTCGCCAGCCTACCTGTGCGTCAACCTCCAATTCTAGCATGTTAGCATCCTGAAAAAACCCAGCGTCCCCATTTCTGTCATTTTGGATTTTTAACACGTTTAACGCACTCAGAACTAGTGCAGTATGTCAGATCTTTTAAGGGGGCCCAAAATCCCTGGCAGCGCCCCCACATCTACCCACTGCTGTTGTTTCCCTCACCGTAAGACACAGTGGCTAAACACCAAAGATCATCCTGAAAAACATACCCCAACTATCAGCCATCTTTCAAAGTCCCTGTGATCTCTATACACACCCAGGCCGAACCAGCTGTTCACCAATCAGGCAATCAGGCAAACAGGCATGCACACACAAGCACATACTGTATGCACACACACACACACAAACACACATGCACACGTGAACACCATGTACACCCACATGCACACACACATATACATACACACATGCACGCACGCACACATACAAGCACAAGCACACACACACACACACATTGACATGCATGCACACACATGCACATTCACACGCACACACATATGCACATGCGTGTACACACATACACACACACACACACGCACACACACACACCCACAGGCTCAGATGCAATCAAAAGAGTGGCACTTTTTGTGGCCTACTGATCAATTTGGGATCTGTGTGTAATGTCAGCAGTGTTTTCATGTGTGTGGATGTGATTTAATAATTGAAGATTCCTCAAGCAGGGCTGTCACAGCAGACTGTCTACTGCACTTCCTCTACAATCAGATGCTTGAAGACATTCGAAGACCCACAGGAAAAAAGATTCTGACGTGATGTGTTAAAGTAAAGGAAATGAGTTCCTCACAGGGCTGAAGCAGGTTGCTTAGCAATGCTCAACTCGGTGCACAGCTCCATGAAGTGCACGTTTGACTCCGCCCTCTTGTGAGAGCTGCTTTTTTACTGGCCGTCCATCAGCTTCCACCAGGACACATCACAGAAGAGTCAGAGTCAAAGAGCTGTTTGTGACATTAAAAAAAGTGTGTCTAAATAATGAGATTTCTGTGCGCACCCTAAGCATGTGTGGGCTGACAAGCAAATGAAACACACACACACACACACACACACAGACAGACAGACAGACAGACAGACAGACAGACAGACAGATAGAGACACACACACACACACACACACACATACATGAACGTACAAACACATTTTTTAAGCTTGCATTTAATAGTTATTCATTTGCTTTTGTAGATTTCAGACTATGATAAATTGCAATGTTGATAAAGATTGGTAAGATCTTATCTCCATTTTTTGCTTTGAAAAATACTTACATCCATGAAGTTAAATAGTAATGCAATACTTCAAATTTACCACGGCCTGTGGTCTATTCCTTTTAGTTTACCTTACAATAATAAATGATCAACCATATCTAGTAAAAGTGTGTTATTAATTGTACACTTTCTGGAAAACGTGCACAATGTTTGGAGAAAGAACAGCAGAGTGACAAATCAGTGACTGTGTGGAGTTTATTTAGTCACATAACAAGCCCTGGTCCTCTTTAAACAGCACGCAGTGAAGGATTGATGATGTGCAAGCCCTGGTCCTCTTTAAGCAGCTAGCTAGCTTGCTCAGTCATCAGTAATATGAGGGAAGTTCACAGCGTAAGAGTAACGACAATGGCAGTGACACGGCAGCAGAATTTAGGATCGTTACCGAAGGCATAGGCTGGTGAGAGCCAGGTATGCTGTAATGTGCTAGGTAGCTAACGCACATATAGGCTGGTGAGAGCCAGGTATGCTGTAATGTGCTAGGTAGCTAACGCACATATAGGCTGGTGAGAGCCAGGTATTCTGTAATGTGCTAGGTAGCTAACGCACATATAGGCTGGTGAGAGCCAGGTATTCTGTAATGTGCTAGGTAGCTAACGCACATATAGGCTGGTGAGAGCCAGGTATGCTGTAATGTGCTAGGTAGCTAATGCATGTATAGGCTGGTGAGAGCCAGGTATTCTGTAATGTGCTAGGTAGCTAACGCTTGTTGAATGCTTTACATTACAGTATCACAAAGCTCCTAGCGGTGCTGCGTGTTCAGCTCACACCTGATTGGTTGTGCTTGTTTTGTTTACGTGCTCACAGTGAAAACCAGAAAGCATGTGATTTAAAATCAGCTCATCAGGGAACACGGTTCCTGGTGTTGTGTAGTTATGCCTTATTTTATATGTGTTTTAGATTTTCGCATCAACCCATTCGTTTCCCAACTGATTATATACGGTACTCTACAAATCAAAGGCAATGCTCAAAATTTAGTGCAGACATCTAACAAACTCAAAACTGAATTTAAGGTCACTATCAGTTCACCCACATTTTAACAAAGCATAACACTTATGCTTTCTGTTTTTCAAAATTTTTTTTACAAAACTTTGTGTGTGAAAACTGAGAATCTAATGCGACCTCTGTGCGTAGCACGCTAACTGTACTGAGCATGCTCAGTGGGGAGCAGCTCAGTGATTGGCCTGCTACAGTCACACCAGAAGCATGGAGGTGCTCCAGCCCCACTGCTGCTGGCATCCTGTGTTTGGGCTGCGGGGGAAAGATAGCGGGACGCGCACTGCGTGCGGCTTTGTCTCTTCTGACGGGAAAGGACGCGTGAAGGTGATCGCCGGGGCGACCGCCGCGCGGAGTGAGATACGAACCCCCGGATAAAAATTAAATAAAGAGTAACTGTCTTAAACTGTAATTGCGGTTCTTTGCTGAGCACGCTCTCAGATATATAAACATGATTTACTGTCGCCTCCCAACTACAAATCAGGAGCCCAGAAACACTTGTGCTATGAAATTGTTTAATCTCATCAAGTTCTGCTTTCACAGCAAGCCATAAATCACAAAGTCTTTGTTATCATAGACCTCCACGAGCGGCTCCTGGGCAGGCAATGCACCCTGGGTATATATAATCCTGACTGCTCGCATCGCCGGGTCGCGGCGGGCTGAAATACCTCCCCATTCGCCTGGCCCGGCTGGCAGAACACACGGCTCTGATGGATATCTCATTTCCAACAGTCGCCCGCTATTCCGCGCAAATTATGGCCGCGTAAATTTCTTGTCAACAGAAACGGCCAATTAATTAAGTTAAAAATTTACTCGTGATCACATCTACAAACCAAATAGAAGCAGCAGGCAATTTTTCAGTTAGCGAGTATAACTGCGGGCCAGTTTAATGAATGACTTTAAACTTGGCCATAAACTCCCAGACAGGCCAATATCCACGCGGACGTCCCAGGGTGCACTGGCTGATGACAGCTCAGCATAAAGAATATTTATGTGAAAAAGGCCTATTGGCAGCTGGGACAGAAATTAGGTTTTATTAATGTAAAAAAAAGAGTCTTTACTCTACTTCCTGAGTCAGTATCATCTGAAACACAGAGCTCCCCTTTACTGTTTGGAACAAAGGCCAGGACGTTTAAAGGAGATATCGAGATGAATTATTCATGTGTGTCTAAACATAATCTATCTAACTGGAGTCATTTATCACTGAGCAAATCCCCCGGCAATGACCAGCCAAAAGATTTATTCTTATTTTTTCCCTTTTCAACATAAACATAATTATACCTGGAAGAAGCCGACTGTGACCCTGCAGTGAACTTACGACACAAGAGCATCTGGCCACTTTAGCCTTTCCTGATGCTACCCAACACAAACCTGCACACTCCCACCATAAAGCCCGCCCACTCCTGACACAAACCCTGCCCACTCCCACCATAAACCCTGCCCACTCCCACCATAAAGCCCGCCCACTCCTGACACAAACCCTGCCCACTCCCACCATAAACCCTGCCCACTACTACCATAAAGCCTGCCCACTCCTGACACAAACCCTGCCCACTCCCACCATAAAGCCTGCCCACTACTACCATAAAGCCTGCCCACTCCCACCATAAAGCCCGCCCACTCCTGCCACAAACCCTGCCCACTCCTGCCATAAAGCCTGCCCACACCCGCCACTAGGCCCGCCCACTCCTGCCATAAAGCCCGCCCACTCCTGCCATAAAGCCCGCCCACTCCTGACACAAACCCTGCCCACTCCCAACTCCTAAACACAGGAACCTCGAAGGACTGATTTGTTTTCCTTCACCATCAAGAGAGACCTGAGAGGACGTGTGGCTGATTATTCGCTTGACAGCAGATATTTTAGACCAGAAACTAGGAACTCTGGCAAAACCAGGGCCATAGTTTCTACTGAATCTGTCCAGTCTGTACAGACTTCACTTGTGCAATACCACTGGGATGTTGTAGATAATTTACATGGGAATGAATGGCAGTGCAATCAGTGTGTGTAGCAATTCACATGGGAATGAATGGCAGTGCGATCAGTGTGTGTAGCAATTCACATGGGAATGAATGAGTGTGATCTGTGTGTGTAGTAATTTACATGGGAATGAATGAGTGTGATCAGTGTGTGTAGTAATTTACATGGGAATGAATGGCAGTGCGATCAGTGTGTGTAGTAATTTACATGGGAATGAATGGCAGTGCGATCAGTGTGTGTAGTAATTTACATGGGAATGAATGGCAGCGCGATCAGTGTGTGTAGTAATTTACATGGGAATGAATGGCAGTGCGATCAGTGTGTGTAGTAATTTACATGGGAATGAATGGCAGTGCGATCAGTGTGTGTAGTAATTTACATGGGAATGAATGGCAGTGCGATCAGTGTGTGTAGTAATTTACATGGGAATGAATGGCAGTGCGATCAGTGTGTAGTAATTTACATGGGAATGAATGGCAGTGCGATCAGTGTGTGTAGTAATTTACACTGAACGCACTGCAGAGAAACAGCAGCCACACCTTCAGCGACTGAAAGAAATCCAGTAAATACGTCAGTATATTTCAGGGTTCAGCAGGACACATTTTCGCAGGTTTGTGTTTCTGGAAATAACAACACCCAGCTTGATCTGAGAACCCCAAATAAAACTCCCAGCTTTCTGTGTGCTCCTTCACAAAGCGTCTCATATCAAGATGCCAGGCTGAGCAGTTGCTCGAGTTTGCCCTGGAAAAAAAACAACAAGAAGGAAAAACAAAATGGAAAAAAAAACGAGGAGATATTTCTTGGACCTAAAGCTCGGCAGTGAATGAAAGTGCGTTTACTGTGCTGCTCAGTCTCTGGATAAACAGTGCTTCAGACACTCTGCGCACGCTAACTTTAAATGAATATGTTTTCCTTCAATGCAAACCGCTCTCCGCAGTCAGCCGTGATTTATTATTTATAACGCTGCAGCCCGGTCCCCTGGATGAGCCGGTAGAACTTCGCCTCGCCTCGCTCATTCTTTAATCTGTCTCTCAGCGTGATGAATTAGAGCGCGGCTGCGTGCCAGTCCTCCTTCTCTCTTTGGGGTTTGTTTATCTCCCTGTGACAAGCCAAGAGCTGATGTGTCTCTTTCTGAGCGTAAAATACATCTTTGGTCAACTCTGCTCTTTTTCTCCTTGACAATATTGTGTCAAACAAACCTGTCAAGGCACGGCTGAGCTGCTTTGTTGTTAGCTAATAAATTATCCAGTATTTATTGTCTGTGATCCTTCTCTTGCAGCTTTTAATGGTGACACATTGGTGGTGAATTAAGGCTGAGAGCCAGTATCGGTCCCGGACTGTGAATGTTTTCTGTTCCCCCTCCCCACCCCCCGGACCCCCTGGCCCCCTGGCCCCCCGGCCCCCCTGGCCCCCCGGCCCCCCTGGCCCCCCGGCCCCCCGGTTCCCCCAGCCCGGTGCTAAATCACAGCTACTGTCAAGCAGCACTGAGCTAGTGTGCGTCACTGGGAAAGGCAGGAAGCATTGGGTATAATTCCGTCCATCAAACTAATATATTATATCAGTAGCTTTGTAATCTGGCACAGTAAGTTAAGGGGGCTGACACGCAGGAATTCGGTCTGGGGGCGGAGTGTTCATCAAACCCTGGGCCCTGCCTCAGCCCACTTCCTCAGGGAGGGCCCTGCATTATTCACACAGAGAAGCGCAAACACTCAGAAGGCATCATTTTCCTATTTAGACACACTGTCGCGCTCTCTGCACTACAAAGCAACCTGACGAAGAGCTCTGGCAGGAAAGGAACCTTCCTAGCATCAGTGCCTCCTCTCCTCCCCTCCCTCTGTGCCTCCTCTCCTGCTCTCCCTCTGTGCCTCCTCTCCTGCTCTCCCTCTGTGCCTCCTCTCCTCCTCTTCCTCTGTGCCTCCTCTCCTCCCCTCCCTCAGTGCCTCCTCCCCTGCTCTCCCTCTGTGCCTCCTCTCCTGCTCTCCCTCTGTGCCTCCTCTCCTCCTCTCCCTCTGTGCCTCCCCTCCTGCTCTCCCTCTGCCTCCTCTCCTCCTCTCCCTCTGTGCCTCCTCTCCTGCTCTCCCTCTGTGCCTCCTCTCCTCCTCTCCCTCTGTGCCTCCCCTCCTGCTCTCCCTCTGCCTCCTCTCCTGCTCTCCCTCTGTGCCTCCTCTCCTCCTCTCCCTCTGTGCCTCCTCTCCTCCTCTCCCTCTGTGCCTCCTCTCCTCCCCTCCCTCTGTGCCTCCTCTCCTGCTCTCCCTCTGTGCCTCCTCTCCTCCTCTTCCTCTGTGCCTCCTCTCCTGCTCTCCCTCTGTGCCTCCTCTCCTGCTCTCCCTCTGTGCCTCCTCTCCTCCTCTTCCTCTGTGCCTCCTCTCCTGCTCTCCCTCTGTGCCTCCTCTCCTCCTCTCTCTCTGCGCCTCCTCTCCTGCTCTCCCTCTGTGCCTCCTCTCCTGCTCTCCCTAAGTGCCTCCTCTCCTCCTCTCCCTCTGTGCCTCCTCTCCTCCTCTCCCTCTGTGCCTCCTCTCCTGCTCTCCCTCTGTGCCTCCTCTCCTCCTCTTCCTCTGTGCCTCCTCTCCTGCTCTCCCTCTGTGCCTCCTCTCCTCCTCTCTCTCTGCGCCTCCTCTCCTGCTCTCCCTCTGTGCCTCCTCTCCTCCTCTCCCTCTGTGCCTCCTCTCCTGCTCTCGATTCGTGCCTCCTCTCCTCCTCTCCCTCCATGCCTCCTTTCCTCCGCTTCCTCTGTGCCTCCTCTCCAACCACACCTCCTCTCCCTTCTCTCCTCCTCTCCCTCTCCACCTCCTCTCCTCCTCTCCCTTCTCTCCTCCTCTCTCTCTGCGCCTCCTCTCTGAGGCAGGAGTCAAGGGCACCCCCGGGTTCGGTCTGTGAACACAGCGCTCTGCCTCTTCCATTCCGCAGAGCGTAAATCAGGCCAGGAGCAGCGGCCCGGATTCTGCCAGACCCTCACAGCAGAACTAATCTCTGGCACAAAATGGACGGGGCTCCAGGAAACGCAGCACATTGTGCAGCAATACAGGCAAGAAATAAAGCCACCCAAGTACAGCAGATTGGACATGCCCTTCTGACGGGGGCTGACCAGGGACAAAACTCCTGTATTGAAAGGCTCACAGTTTTCAGCATGTTCCAGGTTACTGTGAGCACACTGTGAGTGACATCACAGAAGCGTGTGAAACCTGCTTCCTGCCCACCACAGCGATGAGCCCAACTACAGAAAACCCCCTCAGGAGAAGGCCCTGCCATGCAGCTCTGTGACAGGACTGTCCTGGGTAAGCTCCCAAGATCTACTGATGGTACAATTTAATGAACAGGTTCATAAAAGCAAACAGTTTAATTATATTCTGGTTCTCAGACTGTTAATAGGGTCGTGTATGGCTCAATTGAATGTGATTTCTGGTGTTAATTATGTGCAAATTAGCTTGTTGAAATAGTATTTTACTGCCCTTTGATAAAATTACAGCTAGAGGCAATGTGGTGATAGACAGACAAATGCCATGCTAGAATTATCATAAACTATTAGCTTGTGTCCGAAGGATTTTATGTTAATCGCTTACTACTTAAGTGCCCTGCAATTAATCTATCACAGGAGCTGCCTCCCAGCTAGATTTGAACAATGAAGTGCTTAGATTAAAAACACTGTTTAACTATTCACATGAAAACCATAGAAAGAATAGTTTTCCACAGAAGATTTACAGTACAGCAATTCCCTGTATGCGTGTTATCTAAGGAGAGATAAGGATTATGTTATAAAGAAAAAACTTGTTTGAATGCAAAACTAGTGGTGTGATGAAGGGGAATAGATAGACACTGTGGGTTTATGAGCTTGGGTTTCTGTTTGTTAAAGATTCAAATTCACAATGTGGGCACAGGTAGGCTCTCTTGCACCTCATTGGTTGTCTCGGATTGGTGAAGCCAATGTGCAGGTGTGTGTGTGATAGTGCATGTGTGTGTGTCTTAGTGCACGTGTGTGTGTGTATGTGTGTGTGTGTTAGTGCGTATGTGCGTGTGAGTGCGTGCAGGGGTAAGAGTCTCTCTGAGCTGCCAGGAAGACATTAAATCTTATCATTACAAAGTGAAAAGAACAATTCGTGGAGTCGACTCATATTTATCACCACTGACAGCTTTGTTTTTAGCCTCTTGGGGTCAGCGGGGTCAACAATGCAAAGAGCCACAGAGAGAAATTGTGAATCTGCCTGTGAATCTCCCCGTGAATCTGTCTGTGAATCTCCCTGTGAATCCATCTGTGAATCTCCCCGTGAATCTGCCTGTGAATCTGCCTGTGAATCTCCCCGTGAATCTGCCTGTGAATCTCCCTGTGAATCTCCCTGTGAATCCGTCTGTGAATCTGCCTGTGAATCTGTCTGTGAATCTCCCTGGGAATCCATCTGTGAATCTCCTCGTGAATCTGCTTGTGAATCAGCCTGTGAATCTGCCTGTGAATCACCCTGTGAATCTCCCTGTGAATCTGCCTGTGAATCTATCTGTGAATCTCCCTGGGAATCCATCTGTGAATCTGCCTGTGAATCACCCTGTGAATCTGCCTGTGAATCACCCTGTGAATCTCCCTGTGAATCTCCCTGTGAATCCCTTTCCTTATTCCCTGGCTAAAGGATAAGAGAAGAGGACCCTACAGCGCCCACGGGGCTCATGGGATATCAGACAGAGATGCAGCTATAGCCTATTTAAGAGACCAGACTCCTGTAATCAGTGCAAGCTCCCCTGTAGTACCGTGTGGCATGGACAGTGTAAGAGTCGCTGGTACACTGCACGTGCACACACACTCCACTTGCATGCACAACAGAGAAACATTGGGCTGTTCCAATGTTCGGTCCAATCTGATGACTGTTCTGCCCTCCAAAACCTCACTCGCAAACATCACTTCATAACAGAACAATTGACTTGCAGGCTAGTTTGACATACATGGTAGTAATATTTCTCACATTATTAAAAATTGGATCATATTGGATCAGACTCAGTATGGGTGAATAAACAGCAAGTGGAAACTGAATGAATGAATGAATATAGTTTGTGAGTGAAACTGTGAGTGTAACTGCAAAATGGACCGCAGCCCAATGAGGGGAAAAAAGAGAAACAAAGACCAGGTCACATGACTGCCAGAGGAATTTGCACCACACCTTTTAGACTTCATTGTCATGGTGGCAGACAGGGCGTCTTCGTGGAAACAGACACGGACCCATGTCTTCAGTAGCTAAGAGTGCCTCTTCAGACGACCTTAGAGGATAACAAGCTGTTTAGTCACATCTCCTCCAGCCACGGGAAGGAGCCTGCAAGCACTCTGATAACTACAGACTCTACAGACATGCTCAACGAAACAGCAGCCCCATAATCGTTAGGGAACTGGCCTTGTTGGGTATCTATATCTATTTTATATATCTAAAACAGACAGAACTTTCCAGAAACATTGTCAGAACACCTGGTGTCGGTGGATCTTTGTAAAGGTCACTGGGGTTAAGAGGGGTGGCTAAAAGCTGCAAGTAAAATTTGAAGGGAAACCCCAGGGGCACCATCAGTGATTTTGGGCCACATGAAAAGATCTCACATTGGCCCCAACCACGCCCCCCCGCCCTCCCCCCAGCCACTTACGGCACCCCTGTGTGACTCTGCCCACCTGGACAGCACTTTACCCAGTGACTCTGAGCCTCTCTGAGTCAGCCGGCTCCTGCAGCCACGCCCGGCTCTGGCCCCACCACCGCAGACCCACTCCACACTATCTTTCCAAGCGGCTTCACTCAGAACGCCCAGAGCAGCATTAGAGTGGCCATTCTGCGTTTCCTCAAACATAACTCCATTTCAAGGATAGAAAAGCAGGAGAAATAGCAGCCTGTCACTGAAATATCCTCAGGTTCTCAACAAATGGTGTTTATACCGCAAACTCAGAACCCAGCAGAGCCACAGTTCAGACATTTTTTGCCCACAATTTAAGAGACAGAGCAAATGCAAACCGGCAGGTCAGGACCACACAACGAAGGACTCAGCCTCAGCGTTCTGGAAACCAGGTTTAAACACAGAATCACCTTAAGCACAGAATCGTCTTAAACACAGAATCTACTGCTTGCCTCTGATAGGGCTATGTGAAATGTAGAAAACTAGTGTAGAAAAATTCCCGCCAAACAAGCAGTACAAACACTAGCTGCCATGCAGTCTGTTTCACAGCAACTGCTGTGACTGCGACTACTCCGATCACGGCTAACAAATGAGCCTGTCATACGTCTGCTACCCCTACTATTAATAAAGCAGCTATAACTACACCTGTTTCAGTGCGGTGAAGATATACTGTCTAACGTACCAGATGAACACCTGGTGCAATCTCTGTGGTGTGCTAATAACCTGGCAGACTGCATGCACTGCAGGCTACGAGACCTCTCCATTCAGAGAGAGCCATTCTCCCTTAAACCCGCGGCTAACTGAGACAGCCATTCTCCCTCTGAACCTGAGGCTAACTGAGACAGCCATTCTCCCTCTGAACCCGCGGCTAACTGAGACAGCCATTCTCCCTCTGAACCCGCGGCTAACTGAGACAGCCATTCTCCCTCTGAACCCGCGGCTAACTGAGACAGCCATTCTCCCTCTGAACCCGCGGCTAACTGAGACAGCCATTCTCCCTCTGAACCCGCGGCTAACTGAGACAGCCATTCTCCCTTAAACCCGCGGCCACCTGAGACAGCCATTCTCCCTCTGAACCCGCGGCTAACTGAGACAGCCATTCTCCCTCTGAACCCGCGGCTAACTGAGACAGCCATTCTCCCTCTGAACCCGCGGCTAACTGAGACAGCCATTCTCCCTTAAACCCGCGGCTAACTGAGACAGCCATTCTCCCTCTGAACCCGCGGCTAACTGAGACAGCCATTCTCCCTCTGAACCCGCGGCTAACTGAGACAGCCATTCTCCCTTAAACCCGCGGCTAACTGAGACAGCCATTCTCCCTCTGAACCTGAGGCTAACTGAGACAGCCATTCTCCCTCTGAACCTGAGGCTAACTGAGACAGCCATTCTCCCACTGAACCTGAGGCTAACTGAGACAGCCATTCTCCCACTGAACCCGCGGCTAACTGAGACAGCCATTCTCCCTCTGAACCCGCGGCTAACTGAGACAGCCATTCTCCCTCTGAACCCGCGGCTAACTGAGACAGCCATTCTCCCTCTGAACCCGCGGCTAACAGACAGCCATTCTCCCTCTGAACCCGCGGCTAACTGAGACAGCCATTCTCCCTCTGAACCTGAGGCTAACTGAGACAGCCATTCTCCCTCTGAACCTGAGGCTAACTGAGACAGCCATTCTCCCTCTGAACCTGAGGCTAACTGAGACAGCCATTCTCCCTCTGAACCTGAGGCTAACTGAGACAGCCATTCTCCCACTGAACCTGCGGCTAACTGAGACAGCCATTCTCCCTCTGAACCCGCGGCTAACTGAGACAGCCATTCTCCCTCTGAACCTGAGGCTAACTGAGACAGCCATTCTCCCTCTGAACCTGAGGCTAACTGAGACAGCCATTCTCCCTCTGAACCCGCGGCTAACTGAGACAGCCATTCTCCCTCTGAACCCGCGGCTAACTGAGACAGCCATTCTCCCTCTGAACCTGAGGCTAACTGAGACAGCCATTCTCCCTCTGAACCTGAGGCTAACTGAGACAGCCATTCTCCCTCTGAACCCGCGGCTAACTGAGACAGCCATTCTCCCTCTGAACCCGCGGCTAACTGACGGCTGGGACCCACGAGCGAGGCGGCCTTTGTGCGGTCTTCTGTCCTGAGGCTCCTGGAGTCGGACGGGTGTCTTTGAACGAGGGTGGGGGGGGGGGTGTAATTACTCTCGCAGGCGTGTCCATGTACACAGTCAGTGCTTCACTTCAAAGGGTGGACAGCACTGCCAAAATAACCCCCCCCCCCCCCCCCAACAATGCCCTGCTGATCCTACGACCACCCCCCTGTCTCTCTCTCCACACCAACAGGGAAAATAAAGCACTATGAAGAGGGGCCTCCAGAGTGGCTGAGCTGCACGGGGGGGGGGGGGATGGGAGGGAGAGGAACAGAGAGAGAGAGGGTGTGTGAGTGAGTGAGTGAAGGAGTGAGAGAGAGAGAAAGACGAAGACATAGACAGAGTGGGGGGTGAAGAGAGAAAGAGGAGTTTAGTGGTTCTGCTGTGTGAAGTCTGTGGCTGGCAGGTTCTGGGGGCCCAGTCTGCAGGAGAGACAGGCAGGTTCTGGGGGCCCAGTCTGCAGGAGAGACAGGCAGGTTCTGGGGGCCCAGTCTGCAGGAGAGACAGGCAGGTTCTGGGGGCCCAGTCTGCAGGAGAGACAGACAGGTTCTGGGGGCCCAGTCTGCAGGAGAGACAGGCAGGTTCTGGGGGCCCAGTCTGCAGGAGAGACAGGCAGGTTCTGGGGGCCCAGTCTGCAGGAGAGACAGGCAGGTTCTGGGGGCCCAGTCTGCAGGAGAGACAGACAGCTGAAAGACGAGTGGAACAGCCTGGCTGAAGCGCTGCAGTTAAACCGGAGACAGAGCCACTCTGGATTCAGTCAAAATCACACGGCCCATTGAAATTCATACAGCGGAGAGCAGAGTGTGAGGTACGAAGTATTGATCAGAAATGAGAGAAGCAGCTCAGGAATGGAGCTACAGTCACTGTGAAACGAACACGATGGAATTACCGCCATGCAAGCGATCCACTACACTGCAGCTCATACCCTCTACAGCATGCCCGTTCAATAAGAATACAGCCTGACTACAACATCAGGGTCATTCATTAGTATGTATGTCATAACATTCATAATAACACCCAAACCTGCCAAAAGTTGGAAGCCACAACCTGATGTTTCAAATATTAAATGATTCCAGGTTTTCGAAAGTCAACATCAATAAAAATATTTTAATAACAAAACATACTTTTTTATTCTCACAGGCAATTCTATTCTGAAATATACGGCCAGTTCAGTATTTGCACGTAACTCAAACGCATGTAATCGCATTCTTTCTGTGACAACGGAAACCGGCCAATAAGCTCCAAGCAACTTGTTTCAGCCAATGACCCACTCAGGAACGGAAAGCTGACAGGTGACCTGTGCATATTGTGTAACCCCGCCTCCCCAACCCCCCCTTTCAAAACAAAAATAAAAGAAAAGTCAGAAGAGCCATTTGTGAGAGGGGGGTCTCTGTGGGTCCGGGTGGTCTGCCCAGTAAACCGCCCTCGTTTGATCTTTCTGTCCAGATGAAAGAGGCTGCTGGTCTGGATTACACGAACAATCCGGCTTTCTGGTGGAGGGGTCGGGGGGAGGGCCACAGAATCAGCTTTAAGAGATTTCTAATCACTGCCAATTAACCACGTTTTCTGACATCATACTGAGCTGTGCTGGTGATCTTGAGCTCTGGTCTCCTGCCAGACATCCAAGCCTTTATACCGAGCTTCACGTCTTCTAAAAGCCAGCAAGTGCTTGCTGACAATTCAAAATTGTGGGGGTGCTACATGTTGTTTTGGCAAAAAAATACCCAATCTTCCTGGAAGCTTGACAAGAATGTTATTTTGTACAATTCTGTCCACTTTGACATCGCCAGCTTCAAATGATTATTATTTTCCTTTTTCCTGAATGTCAACAGTTGGAGAGTACTCCCATCTGCCTGTCAGGAAGATTGATTCTGCTTTTAGCATAGAGAAGAGTGACACAAACAGCTTGCCATTTGAATGCAATTAAGTCGATAGTGTTAAAATTCAGATGTGATTTTAAAATTCAGATGTGATTTTAAAGTCTCATTTAAAATTTTCGTTTCTTCATCTTTAACCTGATTAATCAATTTAAAATTAAAAAAAAAAAATGAGTCAGATAATTCATAAAAATTCAATTGAACCACAATTAGCATGCAGCTCCTTCATAAACACATTTCCCAGTAATACGAAGCACACCTACATGCACATCTGAGTATCAGTTGCTTGTTTGTGAAATGTCCCATATTGTGATATGTGGAGAATGAAATATTGGGATGTTTGGCATTGCTGGGACGACCCAGTGAGAATTGATCTAATGGAATTTTGGTGTTTGATGAATTACAGGGAATATGTCATTTAACATGCATACTTTGAGAAATTCTCATCCACGTATAATGAATGTCATTCTTCAATATGGCATAGTTATGCGGCAAAAGTCTTACACAACAACTTGTCTATGTTTAGCATGATAGCACTATGTTGGTCACTAACTGTATCTAGATAGTCTTCACACTGAATGTCTGATGAAAATTCCAAGTAGCTGAGCTTCACTTGCTCATTATTTGTTATTAGCATAATTTATACATTTAATATTCATACTGAAAAATGATGGGATTTTCAAAATGTTTGACACACATGAATTTCAGCAGCTTATTATCAGAGATAAATTATGTCTTGGAGCGCTGCTCCAGATGAGTAAAGTATGAATAACTGGTTAGCTAGTGAAGCCTGTTAATTTTAAACAGCCTGGTGGAAAACTGAGGAAAACCAGTTGGCGTTGTGACAGGGTGAGCGCTTGGCGTTGTGACAGGGTGAGCGCTTCTGACGTACGTGTGGATGGTCTAAAGATCAGCAGCCAATAGGTGTGGATACTGCAAGAAGGCCTGGGGAGGTCTGGAATGGGATCCTTACAAATCGTGTACATGCTAACAAGCCCACCCGCCACCCTCCCGGTCCAAAATGTACCGTAAGAAATGAATAATCTTCCAAATAACATGATACTGAAGTTAGCAAACAATTTTTTGCTAGCTTTGGTCATTATAGCACCTCTTTGCACCACAGAATAAGAACAGAATAATCAGTGTTTATAATGAACTAGCTCCATCAGACATCATCAGCATAGATCAAATAAGCACACTGTATTTTGAAAACTCTTGAAATTTGGGAAACGTGTTTAATTGGATCGCTTTCAGCTCAGGGACCTGGGAACAGCTGGAGCTGAGTGAACGGCTCTAACGCGCCTGCAGGACGTGTGCATGCCAGCGCCAGGGAAGGCCCGAGAACGCCACCGCTGTCAGGAGCAGGCGCGAACGCTTCCTGCCACTTGCTGGGGACCGCGCTCGATGTTTTCTGGTGATTGGACACGCGGTGAGGGGCTGGTAATTATCTCTGAAGGCTCTGAGCCCTGCAGCTCCCAAAGACAATGACAGAAAGACACGCCACAGAACGGGGATTATGTAGTGGTCATCGAACAAAGTCCTCCCAGAATCACCCGATGTGTTATTGACAACTGGGAGAAAGCAGGCGGAGAAACGCCACTGCTGAAGCAAGGGCAAGGTTACCGCGGAAACACAGACACGTACACCACAAGTGTGTGAGCTTTGCTTCTCATACTGTAACCATCTGATAGTAAGGCAGATGCACAAGGGCACGTTCTGTTTTAAACAGGCGTTTAGCACGCACTCTAATCCAGCGTGATGCACACAGCTCAAAACCCTCTCACACACAAACCATTATAGAGCTAGAGCTGCGTGTCGACAACATACACACGCGCGCACACACACACACACGCACACACACGCGCGCCCAACGCACAAAGACTAAATCTATCGATTTGTCGTTTCTCTCTGGCCAGCATGTGGTCCAGCGCTTGCTTGCGGAGACTGAGGGAATCCACAGAGCAGAGGCCGGCCCTCGCATTGTAATCAGTTTTCATTAGAAGCCTTTGATTCTTTCTTCTCCTCCTCAGCTTCGTCACCTTCATCTCCTGCCATAATTGAGCGTGAAAGCGCCCGTCTCTGATGGCGCCTGGGCGGCGGATCGCCGTGGGGACGGGTGCGTCGCGCGCTCCCTAATCTCAGAAGAGGAGGCCCCCTCCACCTGACGAAGACAAACAAGTTTTCCCCAGATTTGACGTATCTATCATCCCTTCACAGGATATGAGTGCTGCTGTCAGCTCTCGTAGTGAGGAGGGGGCCGGGGGGGGCAGCTGTGTGCGGCGGAACTGTAAGTGCTGAGAGAAATGTGCCGCACTTCGCCAAGGCGTCTGGCAGGTCTCTCTCTCATCATCTCCAGCCCCGTGACGATTCGCAGACAGGGCTCGTGGGGGGGGGGGTACGCAGGCCCCCTCTCCTCCCCAGCTCCCCACCACGCTGTCAGTCAAGTGCGTCTGTCAGCCCCCGGCCTGCTGACAGCCCCCCCCCCCCATTCCGAGACCACGGCCGCCCCGCCTCCTTTCGTGCCTCAGTTTCAGACGAAGGCGCCGTAACCTACTTACCGCGAGCTTGGCTCTCACAGTGATCCGTACTGTACCAGGGCTGCGTGAGGCCTGGCCCTGGGGCGAGTGGGGGAGCTCGGCTCTCACAGTGATCCGTACTGTACCAGGGCCGTGTGAGGCCTGGCCCTGGGGCGAGTGGGGGAGCTCGGCTCTCACAGTGATACGTACTGTACCAGGGCTGCGTGAGGCCTGGCCCTGGGGCGAGTGGGGGAGCTGGGCTCTCACAGTGATCCGTACTGTACCACGCCTCCGGTGAGGGTTCATCCAACATGCCTTCTCTGCCAGTTACAGGCAGCTGCTGGCAGCCAAACCCCGTGGTGCCGCCGATGGCCGTGAGGCTTCCTTCCTGGTCTGCGGCTCCGTTCTTCCTCTTCCTCACTTACGGTGATAGGACTCGGACATTTTGGGGGGAGGACTCGGACATTTCGGGGCCCCCGGCCCAGACCGTTATTTAGCACCTGACAGCAGAGGCCGCCCCTCTCCGAGCGGACGCCGCGTCTGAAAGCTTCTCTTGTCACAGAAGGCACCAAAATATATGCCTTAGAAGTAAAGGGGTGAGAACTGTTATTTTTCTGAAGTTACACAAAAAGTAACAAGAAAATGAAATAAATGTCAGAAAAAAAAATTCCTGCATTTTTTAATGACTCTAATTTTAAAGAATCAGATAAGCAGATAGGCCAGATAAGCAAATTCAAGTGAGACATTCAGAAGTGAGTTGACACCAAAATGACGGTAAACAAGCCTATAAGCCTACACTACAGTGACACTAGTGCACATGGAGAAAGGCCTACAGCTGCACTGCTGCACGTCTAAATCCCTCCAGTACCTGTGAGTGATTTCAGCATCGCTGTACTCATGCGTGCAGTTGGGCAGAACAGACGCGATCAGACCTGAGCAGAGAAGCCGAGGGCAGTCAGACAGGTCAGCAAGGAAACAGAGATGGGAAAAGAGTACCTCTCCTGAAACGTGGAAATTTCCATCTCAATTATGAGCCCTGCATGAATACTGAAGGCTTAACTTTCCCTTTTTAAGCAGCAGAGAGCTCTGTAGCTATCGTACCCGCCTGGAAGGGTGGCTGTCTTACAGCCTGTCAGACAATCAGCTCTCTCAGCTTCATCATCTTCCTCAGAACAAATTTTAGGCCCATGCACATGCACTGTCTCCATAAGACACTCCCTCACCTGCAGGTTAGAGAACCACTACCCAGCACCCTCACCTGCAGGTTAGAGAACCACTACCCAGCACTCTCACCTGCAGGTTAGAGAACCGCTACCCAGCACCCTCACCTGCAGGTTAGAGAACCACTACCCAGCACCCTCACCTGCAGGTTAGAGAACCACTACCCAGCACTCTCACCTGCAGGTTAGAGAACCACTACCCAGCACTCTCACCTGCAGGTTAGAGAACCACTACCCAGCACTCTCACCTGCAGGTTAGAGAACCGCTACCCAGCACCCTCACCTGCAGGCATTACACTAAGAGAACCACTACCCAGCACCCTCACCTGCAGGCATTACACTAAGAGAACCACTACCCACCACCCTCACCTGCAGGTTAGAGAACCACTACCCAGCACTCTCACCTGCAGGCATTACACTAAGAGAACCACTACCCAGCACCCTCACCTGCAGGAATTACACTAAGAGAACCACTACCCAGCACCCTCACCTGCAGGTTAGAGAACCACTACCCAGCACTCTCACCTGCAGGCATTACACTAAGAGAACCACTACCCAGCACCCTCACCTGCAGGCATTACACTAAGAGAACCACTACCCAGCACCCTCACCTGCAGGCATTACACTAAGAGAACCACTACCCAGCTAGCACAGGCAGTCTGAAGACGGCCGTTTGACTGCAGGGGTCCTCTGTACCTGAGGAGGACTCCCCGACCAAGCCTCTTCCTCTCTGAGTGCTGCCGTGTCCTGTGCCCAAACAGACTAAAACAACCGGCTTATCCAGGAGAACTGGACAATGCCTGCTTTAGAAGACTTCAGAACAGGATGTAGGCTTAATGAAGAGTGCTGGTGTGGTGGGGAGAACAAACAGCTCAGCAGTTAGGCTGTAATTTGTGAGGACCCGAAAGGCTTTACTCACATGCCTGCACTAAAATAAACACCTAAATGAAGTAAAATGATGTGTATGAGCTTAGAGAAGTTAAAGTAAAGTTAATGTTTTGAGTAAATAATAATTTCAATTAACATTCCCCTACAGTACTGAACTTCCCAGACTAAAAGATGAGATAAGATCCAGTGAATTTCAGGGAGGTAATTTTACACAGAACCTAGCGGCTTTCAGAATGAAGCTTCAGTTACAGTAAAAACTGCCGTTCCCTCTGTGCATGTAAAACGAGAGTAAAACTGAGACACCAGATAGTGCCGTACTTTACTGGGCACTCACAGCACGTACTAACTGCAGGTCTTCGCTTTTTGAGCGTAACGTAAGAGAGGGAAAATCATCAAGGTCAATAGAGGGGAAAGAGATCCTCAAGAGGAGAAAACATTGTCAGCGAGATGGAAATAATTACTTTAGTTCGTCTTTGTGAACAGCCAGTGTAGTACTGGTACAGTCATGCCTGTGATCGATCTTAGCAGTAGGCCTACTGAAAGCATGTTCATCAACCACATCAGACGAAAATGGCAGCCAATGTTTGTCACATAATTCACCTCACAATCGCAACATCTAACAAAATAACTGCAATATGACATTTTGTCTATGTCGGGTTCCCATCTAGAGTACTGTACTGAACTGGGTTCGTAAGTTAATCTCCAGTTAAATGTGAAAGCACAGAGCCACGGGCAGACAGTAAAGTACAGAGTGGAGGAAAAACTGCACACTACACGGCAGCAGGCACTGAACCCACACCCCAACTGCAAATACAACACTTACGGATAATGATGTTGGGCTCCGTGGAAAGATCTGACATTGGGCCCCAACACCCCAGGAAATCATGTTCTAATATTTTTTGAGGGCCCCTGGAATCGTCCTAATAATCACACACCCCCCCCCCCCACTCCCCTGACTTCCCACCGCCCCCCCCACCCATTTATGCCAACACTTTTCATTTGTTATTCTTTGCTGACAATTTTCACAGCTTCTTACAGAAAACATTTCCTCTTTCATCTCCACACGGAGACGGCTGTAAGCTGCCTGGTGTTCACATATTTTGAGAGAAAACGGCAACCTAATTAGAACATGCAATATCAAACCTTGTTTATTCAATATCAAACCTTGTAAGTTTTCTTTCTCAACGCAAAGTGCCAGAATCCCTCCAGCTAACGGCTACAGGACGTGGACGAGGGAAACCTTCCATATGCCACCTGCCCAGCTCATCTGCTGCCATGATGACACGTCAGTGTGCTGATTAAACTGAAAATGCTCCTTAAAGATGGCCTACATGACAACAGATTTGAAGTGATTTCTATCAAATAATGGGTGTTATATGACAGGGATAACTGACACTCATTACAAAAAAAGTTAAAGTAAATTGGGAAACCTTCAAGCATTGAATTCTGTCTCCTATTTTAACATGAGTTTAAAACACTAGTCTGATGTAATGACACAGTTTATCACTGTCTCCAGCAATAGGCATTTCTTTGGCTGTATGAAAATTGTCGTCTGCAAAATAACCTCTAAATTAAATGCAGATGTTTTTTTTCAAATGTTAAGAGTAGACAAAGAAGAAAAACCTCACTTTGAGAGTGCAGAGAACACTCTCAAAATTTCCTGAAAAGGGGCCTGGATGAAGAACAGACACAGCAGACGTATGACCTTTCCTGCTTTTTGTGATTAAATAAAACACCCAATCACAATCTTTGCTTATTCTGTCATTCCTGAGCCTTGAACACACAATCGAACTAAACCATTACTCTACCAGTCTTACACACAGTGAACCATTACCACTGCAAGTTTGGTAATACGTTAATGCATAATACATAAATTCATTAGCTAAATGAGAATACATTAAATATCAGATTGATAGTGAAGTTCATTGGCTAGTTAACCCTACTGCACTAGAGCTGCTTTGTGTTCACCACAGCAGCCAGTGAACGGCACAGTTAAATAACGGCTCTGAGTGGCTTTATGCAGAGCAAGCTTTTTCCCAGCTGCTAGCTGACCTTAGAGACACGCAAACGCCTGAAAGCACAAACAGCCTACGGAGCCGACTGACTGAGCGCGGCCAAGAGCTACACAAACTACAAGTCCCAGACAAGCCCCAGGGCCATTACCAAAGCCTTCCCCACATTTAGGTTCATTTCTGAAAAAACGTTAAGAAACCGAAGCACACCAGCCAGGATTCAGCTGGGCTCTCACACTGCTATTACCAGCCTGCTTACGGAAACTGCAGGAATAGCTTTCAGGAAGCATCAGATCCTCACACATTAATGTCACGCACCACGCACTCTCTGCCCGAGCGTGTTGATTTAGCCTAATTTATGTGATTCTTCACAGTTGTTTATGCTGTTCGTTTTGATCAAAGGAAAGTGATGCCGAGGGACTGTTATCTCAGAACAGAAGCTACAGCGCCACCACAATCAACAGAGGGAAACAGACAGCATGTGTAATTATAGCTTTAAGCACACCATGTAAAACACACACTTCAACTGAACAAGCAGGTTCTCTTTGGTGCTTTTATCCATGAGCAAGATCAATACTGACAGACGGGGCTGCTAAACTGAACTTTATTAACACACATTATTGCAAAATTGGAATACAATAATAAATCATGCTCAATTAATTTAGTTTTTTTTGAAACCTTTCTTTGTGTAGGCATGTGTGTATGCATGTGTGTGTGCATACGTGTATACTGTATGTGTGTACGTGCATGTGTATTGTATGTGCGTGTGTGTATGCTATGTGTGTGCATGTGCGTGTGTATACTGTATGTGTGTGCATGTGTACTGTATGTGTGTGTGCATACGTGTATACTGTATGTGTGTATGTGCATGTGTATTGTATGTGCGTGTGTATACTGTATGTGTGTGCATGTGTACTGTATGTGTGTGTGCGTATATACTGTATGTGTGTACGAGTGTGTGTATTGTATGTGCATGTGTGTATACTGTATGTGTGTGCGTGTATACTGTATGTGCATGTGTGTATACTGTATGTGTGTGTGTGTATACTGTATGTGTGTGCGTGTGTATACTGTATGTGTGTGCGTACGTGTATACTGTATGTGTGCATGTGTACTGTATGCGTGTGTGTGTATACTGTATGTGTGTACGTGTGTGTGTGTGTGTGTATACTGTATGCGTGCGTGTACTGTGTGTGTGCGTGTGTATACAGTACATGTGAGCGTGTGTACTGTATGTGTGTGTGTGTATACTGTATGTGTGTGTATCTGGGGGGTGGGGTTAGCACACACACAGTCCTGACGCAGCGCTGGCAGGCAGACAGATCAGTGTTATCACTCGTCTCTGCAAACAAGCGGCTGTTTTCACTTCCACACGCCGGGCGTCTCTCCTCTGACAGAGATAAGATGTATAAATTATGAGCGGCTGACAGAGAGGACTCCTGCGCCTGAGGCGGCTCATCCATCAGGCTCCCGCGTTTCAGCAGGTGACTGGAGCGGCCCAACACAGCGTCCCACTTTTGGGGGGGGGGGGGGCGACACAGCGTCCCGCTTTAAGAGGGAGGGGGGGGGGGGGCCGACAAGCAGCGTCCCACTTTAAGGGGGGGGTCACAGTGGGAACATCAAGCCCAGGCAGTGACAGACCACCCCGAGCCGGCCCTCGGACGAGGCTCCAGACCCAGCCTCTCTCAGCTTCCGGCCGGCTCACACAAATACTTCCATTCCTGTCATCTTCTCTTCGGTATTTTATTTTTTCATTCATGCGGTAATGAAATGACCTCACTGAGAAACACAAACCAGACGCACAGACCCACACCTCCAGTATTCCACTCAGGCACTGCCCTGTCGCAGATCGGAGACTGAACAGCCTCCGCGTTTTGGGACGCAGTCCGCCACGCCTGTTCCCCAGTCACTTCACAGGCCTGAAACCACGCGAGTCCCAGTCCCCCACAGGGGACGGCGCCAGACGCACCTGCGTCAGCCCCGCCGTCTCCGCGCGACAACCCGAAAATTGAAATCCTGGCTGTGGAGAGAGGAGAGGAGCGGGCCGCCCCTCCGGCACAGCGGCGGCGGCAGCGCGGGTGCGAGGTGGGGGCCGGTAATTGGGTCCGCTGCAGAAGAGGTCAGGGCCTGGAGACAGACGTGGAGAGACACCCTCCCACCCAGCAGAGGACACAATCACACACCCAAGGACGCCACTCTTGCTATGCGGCTATGCGAGCTTAGGGCAGGACAGACTAGGACTGTTTGCCATAAGGGCTAACAAGACCCAGCTTAAACCAATCAGCCTAAACCAAATCTGTTAGCATGCTCTGCATAATGCAACATCTGCTAGCGTGCTCTGCATAATGCTAAATCTGTTTGCATGCTCTACATAATGCTAAATCTGCTAGCATGCTCTGCATAATGCTAAATATGTTAGCTTGCTCTGGACATTCAAATTATTCTTGCCACATCAATTAACCACACTGCACCACTCCGATGATCTGCATTAATAAAATAATTACTACTAATTAAGCACAGATGATGATTGGCCATGAAGTTTACAAGCTATATTTGTGTTAAATTCGCATCCAATTATTTAGTACCACAGATATGCAAAAACATGTTTGAATGTTGTAGTGTTATATTCAACGTTTATTATATGTTTTCTTTTTTTGTTGTTGCAATAGTTGTACAGTGTATCAGGAAGAAAAACATCAAAATCAGTTGAGATTAATTTTTCTTAAAGAACAAACAAAATATGTAAAATGTAAACTTTGCTCCTGTTGATTTTATGCAAAGCAGTATTTTGGGGCACTTAATTCTGTCTGGCATTTGGAATAGTTCTTCAGAAAATATTTTATTGAAATATATTGGTAGCTTTCAATGAAAGAAAACTATATACAAATTTAGGGATTATGTTTCAGTAATAGCATAAATCTATACTTAAACATAATTAAGATGTACACACCAGCTGCAAGTACTTCCCCATCACTGTTTAAAAAGACGACACTCATTTTTCAGTCAACATGGTCGTCATGCAAACAAAAGTGTGAAAACATAATTGTGTGCTTCTGTATGAAGAGTGAGGTGCTTTAAGTGACCAGGAACAAACCAACAGCTATGAGCTGTCAGGCAAGTCTGTGGATGCAATAAATAAAGGATTGTGTGGATTACATATTCAGCAGGACTGTGCTAGCAGACTAGAGAGAGGCAGAAGGCACACTTACCATCGTCTGGCAATGACTGGAGCGCTTTGGCAATTCCCTGTTCCTGCATACGGGCCTGCGGTAAGCTAAACTAAAGTCTGCCATCTTGGCTCAAAATGAGTGCTTCCTTGCAGCATACCGCTACATAAGGCAATGCAATGGTGAAGAAAGATGATCATGTGCAACTGCAGCCCTATACAAGCGGAACGAGCCCATCAGTACAGCTGTATGATTGGCTGATGGAACGAGCCCATCGGTACAGCTGTATGATTGGCTGATGGAACGAGCCCATCGGTACAGCTGTACTCTCACAGGCTGAGGTAGACTGCAAGCCGCAGGAATGTGATGCTGTTATGTGGTCAAAGTCATCGCTTTACATACCGCTGTTTTCCAGCAGAGTTTAGAAGGTGACCCCTCATGAAGACAGGCTGCATGTGGGCTATAAATTAATCAGTTATGCAAAAAAAAAAAACCAAAAAAAAAACCGACCAATGTCTTTGTCTAAGATGTAGACTCAAAACAGATATATGGCTGTTCATCCCTTAAAGCCTTTAATCTTGAACAAACACATTACACAGTATATCAGAAAGGACCTTGAACAAAAATAATTGTGCAAAACCTCAAACAAACTTAATTTGCCAGTGCTACACTTCAGGAAAAACAACAGGGGAAGAGGTTTCATATTTCAGCAGGGATACTCTCAGAAAGGAAGCGTTCAGTCAATAAAATAGTGGATTGCTGCCATCAGTGGCAGCTGAATTGGTGGTGTAATAAAGTGATGGAACAAAGTTAAAGCTATCTCAGCCCTGGCGTACAGTACAGTAGAGTACTGTATGTAAGGCTGCATAAGAAGGCTCTGGTTTATGGGCTCTTGGAGCAGTTTCCAGCGCCGCAGAGTGCAGCCTTGGTGATGTCAGAGGTCACGACCACTGAAAACACATTCTGCCAGTTAAACAGCAAGACGTGGATCATTTCCAGAGTTAAACAAAACAAATTTGATATTCTGCATCCCACTCTCTAGACAGGACACGGAGGCCAGCCGGAACAAGCGTGCTAACAACACACAAGGGTAAAAGTGTGTATTAGTACCACTCAGTGTGTAGGTGTGTAATGAGCTAACCTCATCACAACCGATACTGGTGCTCTGAAAAGCTTTTTAGCTGACCTGCTCTAACGGATGAATCATAATTATGCCCCAAAAGAAAAATATTGGAGAAAATGTAAAAATGTTTCACATTTTGGCTAATTAAAATGTTGATAAACTTTTGAGTGTAATGCTCCCACACACCAGCTTTTTCCAACCGGTGTGCCATTGTTTAAATGAACAAATCCTATTCAAAAAGCGAAAATAAATGCCATTAAAATGCATATCGCTTAATTAAATCCTCGAAAGGGCATTCAGGTCTACTGACACGTCAAATAAACGCCACTATGTGTGCTTTAGAGTTGTGTGCCATGAGATTCTACAAATTTGTAAAGTATGCCGCGGAAGGTGCACTAAAGTACAGTGTCCTGCCCCTGTTCAATTTCGCTCCAGCCCCCTGCTCCTGGCCCAACAGCCCCACACACCTGCCCCAGCAGCAGCCCCATACACCTGCCCCAACAGCCCCATACACCTGCTCCAGCAGCCCCATACACCTGCCCCAGCTACAGCCCCATACACCTGCCCCAACAGCCCCATACACCTGCTCCAGCAGCAGCCCCATACACCTGCCCCAACAGCCCCATACACCTGCCCCAACAGTCCCATACACCTGCTCCAGCAGCCCTATACACCTGCCCCAACAGCCCCATACACCTGCCCCAGCAGCAGCCCCATACACCTGCCCCAACCGCCCTATACACCTGCCCCAGCTACAGCCCCATACACCTGCCCCAACAGCCCTATACACCTGCCCCAGCAGCCCCATACACCTGCCCCAGCTACAGCCCTATACACCTGCCCCAGCAGCCCCATACCCCTGCCCCAACAGCCCCATACACCTGCCCCAGCAGCAGCCCCATACACCTGCCCCAACAGCCCCATACACCTGCCCCAACAGCCCCATACACCTGCTCCAGCAGCCCCATACACCTGCCCCAACAGCCCCATACACCTGCCCCAGCTACAGCCCCATACACCTGCCCCAGCTACAGCCCCATACACCTGCCCCAACAGGCCCCATACACCTGCCCCAGCAGCAGCCCCATACACCTGCCCCAGCTACAGCCCTATACACCTGCCCCAACAGCCCCATACACCTGCCCCAGCAGCAGCCCCATACACCTGCCCCAACAGCCCCATACACCTGCCCCAACAGCCCCATACACCTGCCCCAACAGCCCCATACACCTGCCCCAACAGCCCTATACACCTGCCCCAGCAGCCCCATACACCTGCTCCAGGAGCCCCATACACCTGCCCCAACAGCCCCATACACCTGCCCCAGCAGCAGCCCCATACACCTGCCCCAACCGCCCTATACACCTGCCCCAGCAGCCCCATACACCTGTCCCAGCTACAGCCCTATACACCTGCCCCAGCAGCCCCATACACCTGCCCCAAAAGCCCCAGACACCTGCCCCAGCAGCCCCCATCTTCTTTCCCACCTCCATTTATTACACAACAGGCACAGTCGCCGAGAAAGAAAAGGGCAGTAAAAAAACAAAACAGAAATAGCTGGATGTTGTTACAGACCCTGTCGCCTGCTAATGGTGCTCTGCCACATGAGCAGGATTCAGATCAGGTGTCCTATTAATCTGATTGACTGAGCGCCTCAATACTCCTTCTGCTAATGGAGAATCCACTGGAAACCTCAACTCTGCCAGACATCGACATCCCCAAATCGCCTCCTCAATCCAGGGCCTGGACAAGCTTCCCTAATCATTGTACGTCTGGGTAATAGCCAATAAAGCAGTCTGGAGTAAAAGGCTCAAGTTACACTCCTGTAAACTCAGGCTCTATGTTTCGCTTAACAACCGCACACGTGAGATGAAGCGTATCTGCTCATAAACACTCAGGCATCAAAACAGCAATTTCACCTGACCACCCTTCTCCCCCAAACCCAGAGGTGCTGGGCCCGGTGTTCAGGAAAACAGCACAGACACACCTGATGAAAAAGGTGCGTTTCCTGACAGTTCCTCAATGGACTGATAAGAGAGAAGTCCTCTTAAGGGAGGTGTTCTTTTGTGCATCACAATGCAAGATTAAAGGTAATGTAAGGGACCTTTTCAGGGGTGTTATTCTCACATCTTAGAGCACACATTTAAATAAAGGGGAAAATGCACCCGTGGATCATGCCATTTGAAGGTTATTACAGATCTGAATCTAAATAAATACCCTTGGATGTGTTACTCGCTGTAGCACCACACTTTAATGATGCAAAGTTAACGTACGTTAAATAAAAGCGTCTTCCAGTGTTGACAGCCTCAGAAATAATTGAGCAATATGTCCTGAGCTGAGACACGGAGGAGAAGAGAATTCAATCCAACACATGACAGGTTCCAATGAATATGTCACTAAATTGTACATTACTTACAAAGCAATGTCAGGTCAGGGATAAGGCTGTTGCCAGTAATTTGAGATAGCATCTATGAGGTGCTTTACTTGGCTCTGTAAAATGCGCTGTAGTTAACTAATTCCCTGTCAGCATATCGCTTCTTAAGAAAGGCCCAGAGTTTACCTGCTATCAAACGGATGGCACACGATTATTCAATGTCTTTGAGCAAAGTCCCTGTGCTGTGATAAAAATGAAGAACTTAACATTCAATACCCCCTGCCTCATGGGGTAGCAGAGAGGGAGAGAGGAAACTACACCTGATTGTTCTTGGTTTGCAGACAAATACGTGAACTCATCACTGAAACAACACCGTAGCTGTTCGGTATTTGCAGGGTGTATGTGCTGTACGTTAGTACTGCTTTCAGGCTGGAGCTCTACAACCTGTGAAAAATCATAAATAAAATCTATAAAATTCATACAAGCCCTGGTCAAAAAAAGGAAAAAGCACATTTTACAAAAAATAAAATAATAAAATAGATAATTCACCTCACATGGAAATTGAAGCAAGCAACAAATATTACAGTTGGATTATTACGGCTATGTCAATATGCCTCTGTCCCCGGCAAATCAAAGCTAAATAAACTTCCCTGAAGCGAAGAATGGAGTGGTAGCTGCACCATGTGACCAGGCAGTGGAATGCTGTGATCTGAGCTCACTGGGCGATGCACAGGCCCCGCCCCCCTCCTGTCCCGCGGACACTGGACTGTGGCCCCGCCCCTCTCCTTTCCCGCGGACACTGGACTGTGGCCCCGCCCCTCTCCTTTCCCGCGGACACTGGACTGTGGCCCCGCCCCTCTCCTTTCCCGTGGACACTGGACTGTGGCCCCCGCCTCTCTCCTGTCCTGCGCTTACTCGACAGTGTCCGCCCGCCCTCTCAGGGATGACAGTGGGTGGAAACGCTATCTCATTACACAAAGCACAGATAGTGTAATCCACGGGACCCGTCCATCAGCGAGACGGATTATAGCCTGTCAGGCAGGAAAGCTACATGTTTGAAAAGTTTTGTTAACAAAGCGGGCCTTGGCCCCGCCCACCGCAGGCCCTGGTGATTAATGTGTTGTCAGCTTGTAATCCCACACCCCACCTAATGAGGCCCGAATCCATCATCCTCACAGACTGGCACCTGTCACAGCCCAAAGACTCTAAGTGCTGGGAACAATGTACTTTTTCTTTGCATGCTTGACAAGTCTGACAAGCTTTTAAAATAAAAAAACAACAAGGCTTGGGTAAGATGGAACTGAAATGAGGAAGTACTCCGCAAATGAAGTTCTCTGAAATTCGCCGAACGCGTGGCGGTTCCTGGGGGCGTATTGCCGAAAGGCTCCCTTCTCCGCCATTAGCCCGGAAACGTGTGCGATTCACATGCTAAATGACCAGCCTGCTAAATGACCTGCCTGCCGCATTTCTTTAAAAAAAGGGGGGCGACAAGAATTTGTATACTGAGTGCCACACTGAACGCAACACAAGAGCTACTATAAATGTGTTCTGCTAAAATTCAATACTGCTCCAATGCAATAATCTGAAAATGATGAAATAATGGCCTCCCATTATACACATGAAAGAACAAATACACATATATAGAGCTGTATTAGACATAAGCTGTATTATCTACACAGAAGGCATGCGGGCTCAAGAGACATACAAAGCAGTCCGTAGGCTCACAGATGTTCCCGCCAACAGGAGGAACCATGAAGAAGGTCTTTCTCTTTTCAATGACCAGACTCACCTCCTGTCACCCCAGACTCACCACCTGAGTCACCCTTGCACAAGTGACATCTAGGATAACTATCTATTAGGCCCCCTTCCAGTTTTTGATTTGAATTAAAGAGGGAAAAAATGATTGTTTTGTGCTCTTTAATGTCTTAACCAATTCACAGACGTGTCATGTTCACAGCAGATTTTATTATACTGTAACCAGATACCTTAAAGTTGATGTGAAAATTGAAAGTGAAAAACTTGGTGATATTTTCCAGCCATTTGCTATTTGTGTTCATTGGCTAGTGTTGGCTATGCATGTGTCATGTGACATTATGAGATCAATGTTTTGATATTCATATGACATCAGATCTTTGTCTTTTATCAGTTAAGACTTCCTGATAAATGCTTTCTGATTCTGCAGCTCATGTCTCAATAAAAGCTCAGACAACCAGCATTTTAAGAGCTCAGGCATGACTTAGTGTGGTGGAACAATATAACAACCAGCATTTTAAAATGCAAGATGTCCAGCATATACTGTACCTTAAATGAGCTGCTTTCAATTTGACAATCCTTCACTGGGCAACACCACATGAAAAGATATGGAAATATAAATAAACAGAACTATATATCAGTTGCTTTAAGGATGATAAAATGATGTACTTAAATAGAAAACTCTCCAAATAGTCTAGATTAATACATAATTTTTGCTTTTTTCTCCCAAAGTACTTAAATAGCATCAAAGGCATAGAAAAATACTCTTAAACACAGAGTGAGAAAGAGAGATCAGTTTTTGTATAATTCTAAAATATTCCACATCACTTCTGCACTTCAAAGCGCTCAAAGATTGAAAAGGGTGCACAGGACACTTCAAAAGTCTGGTATTTACCTCTGGCCAAGAGCAGCAGCTGCTAGACACCAGACTTTTCAAATAAATAAAATGAAATGAAGAAATACGAAAACCAACGGAACAGCTGCCTACCACGCTCAAGGGGACTGACACTTGACACTTGTTACGTTGCCCCATCCCAGCACTTTTTGGTAATTTTTATTTGTCCTAATACTGTAGCTTATTCTTCTGCCTAGTTGGCTTTGCAGAGGTTAGGTCCGAATAGTGTTCACTGTGTGAACTAAACTGTGTTCTTGGCTAGAAATAGCTGTACAAAATAAGTATTGTACCTTACTGAACCTGTGTTTAGCAGTTGTCTATGACCATGAAATGCACTTTTTGTACGTCGCTTTGGATAAAAGCGTCTGCCAAATAAATGTAATGTAATGTAATGTAATGACTGTCTTAAACGGCACCCAAATGTGGGTTGTTAAGAATGTCAGCAGTGTTTGGTACTGTATATCCATCAGCAAAGCCATGCAAACATGTGAGGAAGAACTAAGAGAAAATAAAGAAAGAAAAGTTTGTGGAAAGCACGTTTACGGTGTCAGTACTGCAGAGGCTGATGACATGTGCTCGTGATTAGGTCACTGAGGGCCACAGAGCAGAGTGTTGCTGCTGAAGTGACTGGGATGTTTTCTGTTCTCGCTGACAGACAGCATACCGTCTCTGTGTTATGATACATGCGGTCAGCTTAGCCGTAGATATGTAGCGAGTGACAGGCTTGCGAGTCGTCCCGGAGGTCAAAGCCTTCGCAGATGTCCTGCGTTTGTTTTTCTGTTGCACCATCCCGTCCCACCCCCTCTCAGAGCAAATTACTGCGTTACAGCATTCCCCCACGCCCAGGTCCCCCGAAATAAAGCCTGCAGGATTACTGCCTGTACTGCGGCTAGGGCGAGACCGTCACCCTATTTAGAGCCTCCCCTGCCTGTTTACCTCAGGCGCTTGTGTACCGCCCCCCCCCCCCCTCATAAATATGCATGTTAAAATCCCTCCCCACCACTTGTACACACTTAAAATCACACTTTATACACCGGATCTTCTGTGCTCATAATTATAGTGCATATAGCACAATTACACTGCGGCAGAACAGCATCACACTGCAGCACAACAGAATCACACTGCAGCACAACAGAATCACACTGCAGCACAACAGAATCACACTGCAGCACAACAGAATCACACTGCAGCACAACAGAACTCTTTCAAAGCCACTCTCTTAATGTGACAGTTTTAAAAACTCAGTTCACAAGTTACAGTTCTAAAAGGACTCTTCTAATACCACTGGGAAGCTGTATTACAGCATGCAATTACAGATAAGACAATCACAATCTAATTATATTTATCTGTTGTGCACATAAAACAATAAAGTTCAATTAACTGAAATTACAGTATTGCAAGAGTTTCTTTACAACAAAAAAATCCACTAATGAGAAATATTCAGTCATTTTGTGATGTTCTCTTGATAGAAAATGGTTCCCGAAGTGATGAGTATTATGTTGACAGCACACAGGATGTGTCAAATTCAGTAACAGGGTTATGTTACAGGCTAATAATTCAATTAGATCAATGGGGACAGCTGTTCTGGGATTTGATTGGCCGCTCAGCAAAGTCGGAGCATTCAAATTCTTTCACTTCATCTTGAAATCCCTTGATTTTCCCCCCAAAACGATACATAAATACACACAAATGTGGAAATAAGTACTGAGTTAATTAAAAGAAAGTTTTCTCTGAAAGCTCTGACCATCATAAGCATTGTGATCAACCTTCATTCTAATTTAAATTAAGCCTGAGGCACATCAACCCTAAGTACTTCAGTTATTTGTACATGGATTCTGCAGAATGCTCAAATTAGTTTTCTTCAATTCCCCATGCTGTCATTTTACAGGAAATTTAGCGGGATAAACAAGGGGGGGGGGGTGCTAATTACAGCGTGCTATAACATTGCTAATGACACCCTGTCTTCTAATGTGAGACACCCCACCGAACGAAACATGAAAGCAAACAGGGACATCTACTCTGCGCCCGGGCAGCAGCGCTAGCAAACAGGGACATCTACTCTCCGCAAGGGCAGCAGCGCTAGCAAACAGGGACATCTACTCTCCGCCCGGCAGCAGCGCTAGCAAACAGGGACATCTACTCTGCGCACGGGCAGTGCTAGCAAACAGGGACATCTACTCTCCGCAAGGGCAGCAGCGCTAGCAAACAGGGACATCTACTCTCCGCCCGGGCAGCAGCGCTAGCAAACAGGGACATCTACTCTCCGCCCGGCAGCAGCGCTAGCAAACAGGGACATCTACTCTCCGCCCGGCAGCAGCGCTAGCAAACAGGGACATCTACTCTCCGCCCGGCAGCAGCGCTAGCAAACAGGGACATCTACTCTCCGCACGGGCAGCAGCGCTAGCAAACAGGGACATCTACTCTCCGCACGGGCAGCAGCGCTAGCAAACAGGGACATCTACTCTCCGCAAGGGCAGCAGCGCTAGCAAACAGGGACATCTACTCTCCGCCCGGCAGCAGCGCTAGCAAACAGGGACATCTACTCTCCGCCCGGCAGCAGCGCTAGCAAACAGGGACATCTACTCTCCGCACGGGCAGCAGCGCTAGCAAACAGGGACATCTACTCTGCACCCGGGCAGCAGCGCTAACAAACAGGGACATCGACTCTCTGCCCGGGCAGTGGGCTCCTCCTCAGCAGGCCTGTCTCTGTGCTCTGCTAATTACCGGCTCTACTGGTCAGCATGGGCCTTGGGCCGTGATGCAGACAATTATGGGCAGATTGTACGCAGAAATGTCATTAAGTTACTGCAGTACTGAAGGTAGGTCTAATACAAAAGTATTATTTTGGTTCATTTTTACATTTTACATCTCATGATTATGAATGTGACAAATGCTGCACACATTTTAAATCAGTTTTAGCCCTATATTTCAGCAGTCCTGGTGGTTCTGGGCATCCAGACTTGCATGTCATAGCCAAAATTCCATAGAATTCAGAGAATTAGGCCCCAGTTCTTCAACACAATTAACATTTTATGACCCTTGAAGACATCTTTGTTTCTCCCAACGAGAGGACAGGAATGATCAGGAAGGCGGAACTGTGTGTGTGTGTGTGTGTGTGTATTTGTGTGTGTGTGTATGCGTGTGTGTGTGTGTGTTTGCGTGTGAGTGTGTGTGTGTGTGTGTGTATGCGTGTGTGTTTGTGTGTGAGTGTGTGTGTGTGTGTGTATGAGTGTATGAGTGTGTGTGTGTGTGTGTGTGTGTGTTTGCGTGTGTGTGTGTGTGTGTGTTTGTGTGTATGAGTGTATGAGTGTGTGTGTGTGTGTGTGTGTGTGTGTGTGTGTGTGTTTGCGTGTGAGTGTGTGTGTGTGTGTGTGTGTGTGTATGCGTGTGTGTTTGTGTGTGAGTGTGTGTGTGTGTGTGTGTGTATGAGTGTGTATTTGTGCGTGTGTGTATGCGTGTGTGTGTGTGTGTGTTTGCGTGTGAGTGTGTGTGTGTGTGTGTGTATGCGTGTGTGTTTGTGTGTGAGTGTGTGTGTGTGTGTGTGTGTGTGTGTATGAGTGTATGAGTGTGTGTTTGTGTGTGAGTGTGTGTGTGTGTGTGTATGAGTGTGTATTTGTGCGTGTGTGTATGCGTGTGTGTGTGTGTGTGTGTTTGCGTGTGAGTGTGTGTGTGTGTGTGTGTGTATGCGTGTGTGTTTGTGTGTGAGTGTGTGTGTGTGTGTGTGTGTATGAGTGTATGAGTGTGTGTGTGTGTGTGTGTATGCGTGTGAGTGTGTGTGTGTGTGTGTGTGTGTGTATGCGTGTGTGTGTGTGTGTGTGTGTGTATGAGTGTATGAGTGTGTGTGTGTGTGTGTGCGTGCGTGTGTGTGTGCGTGTGAGCGTGTGTGTGAACCGGAACGCTGATGGGGAAAGCTGGCGGGCTGGGGAGCATGACCCCACCCCGACAGGCCCAGGCTGCTTTGATCTGCGATGTATGCACAGGAAATGAGGTCACATTCAGGCCGTTAAAAAAAAAAACTTCCTTATGTGGCAACAAAGCGATGCTGGAGATTTTCTTCAAAGAGCCTTTTATGAGAGATTCATGAAGGGTTTCAACAATGTAAACAATGGGGGAAGAGGTAAAACAGGGTTAAGATTATAGTAACTGCCTGGATTGGCTCTTACACACTGAAAGCACTGGGACAGGGAGAGACTGCAATGGTTACAAAGACCATGAAACAGAAACAAAGTGAAAAAAATCTTCTTAAATTAATAGCCTGGTTTGCTTCATGCAACTAACTGCTTTTTTATTTTAATTGCTTTGGTTGACTCAGAAAAATGAGCAAACTCAGAATATGAAATCAGAGCATAAATTTCGCCCTAGTCTACTTTATGTACTGCAGCACGCTGTGTAAACAACCTGCCCTCACGTTTGGTGTTTCACAGGCAAAAAAACTACAGTTCCCATACTGCCCTGGCATTGGCTTTCAGCTTATTTTAAATCTTATTTTCCATTCGACAGAGATTTCTGTTTCAGTCACAAAACACTGAATGAGCAGGAAATTCTTTTCTGAATGACAGTTATGGATGAATAAAATCACAAAACAATGCAGGACTCAGAATCTCACGCAGACCGTTATCACTCAGGGGGCCAGATTCAATCTAACCCCAGCAGGTTCTGTGCTGAACCTTCAGAAGGAAGCCCAGGCGAATCTGACACTTTTCCAGTCGTTACAAACCCTGTGGGGTTATCAGATGCTGAGCCGCATGAGAGGTGCGAAGGTGAAGAAGAGACGGAGTGTCTCAGGGGCTGGAGAGATAGAGAGTCTCAGAGGCTGGAGAGACAGAGCGTCTCAGAGGCTGGAGAGACAGAGCGTCTCAGAGGCTGGAGAGGCAGAGAGTCTCAGAGGCTGGAGAGGCAGAGAGTCTCAGAGGCTGGAGAGGCAGAGAGTCTCAGAGGCTGGAGAGACAGAGTGTCTCAGAGGCTGAAGGGACAGAGCGTCTCAGAGGCTGGAGAGACAGAGAGTCTCAGAGGCTGAAGGGACAGAGAGTCTCAGAGGCTGAATCCGGCCGCTGGGCCAGTGGGCCCCATGGGAGCTTACCTCCTCTGATTTGGGCTTCACCACCTTCATGAACGCGCCGCGCGTCTCCGCCTCCATCCTCTCCCGCTCCGTCACTTTCCGCGTGTCCAGGAACTTCAGGCTCCTCAGCTTGTGCAGCACAAAGTACCTCCAGAATCAGAAGAGGTCTGTTAATACGGGCGCTAATACAGGGACTCAACCATTTTATAAAATAAAATAAAAATAATTTTCTGCGCTCCCTCTGTTTCACTTAAAAAAGGAGTAAAAAAAGACAAATACAAACCTAATAGCTTGTATTTCCAAAGATTTCATTACCTGCAGCTGTTTTTATTGCCAATAACTGGCTTCATTAGAGGCTCATCTGGGCTGTGAATGAGTCTGTTCACATTTTATTTAAACCTAGGAGTACTTCAGGCCAATGGAGCTCAAAACCGCAATACATACAAGTATTCAGGAATCTTGAAAAAAAAGTGTGTGTGTGTGTATATATATATAAACAGTTTTAAAAGCAAAGTAAGTCTGGCCAGGACAGTGGCATGATGAGATCACCGTACACAGACAACTCAACCAGCCCGTGTCAGACGTCTGAGAGAATGAAGGGTTTGAAAGTGTCAGCATGTAAAACTACGAGCGCTGCTAACAGGTGAGTAACATTACCAGGCAGGAGAAACCTGCTGAACAGAAAATCAGGTAATTTCTGTGTGACCGCAGAATCCACTGCCTTGGCCTGAGGTCCAGTGTAAAATATGGCTTTACTGAATAATGGCTCAGTGCACATCCTACAGGAACATGAGCTGTTCCATAAGAATCACACTCATTCCAGTTTCATCATTTTAAGGCCCTTGGACACTGTTTTTTCCTTCTTTCTTTTTTTTTTCGTGCTCGTGAGAAAACAGTGAGGGGGGAAAGAACGAAGACCTTCTTGTGTTTCCAAAAGTAAATCTGAAAAAGATGCACTCCACATAAAAATATCTAAAAAAAAAAAATCCTTTCTATGCATGTACACACTTTAAACGGGGGCTCTAAAGGAAGCAAATTCCAGAAAAGTGCCTGGTTGGACTTACAAACTGCCTGTCAATCAAGCATCCGAGCACCACAAACCACGGGAGCCCAGCCCCTCCATTCCCCTGGCGTTCACTTCCAAACCCAACCCCCTCCATTCCCCTGGCGTTCACTTCCAACCCAACCCCCTCCATTCCCGAGATCACAATACCAGTCAACCTGAATACACAACGCTAACCGCTAACAGCGCTCTCTGCCTTTAAGGGAAGACTTCCCTGTGGCACACAGGCTATCGCTGTAGTTTCTGTGGAAACGTGTCGAAGTCCATCACATTCCATCAGAGAAACTACTGCTGAGACTGGCAAGCACAGCTGCCCAATCAGAAAGACGCGACGCGCTACACAGGACGCGCTGGATTAAGCGTATTCGTTCAAGCTGATTTGATTTTAGGAAGTCAAAACACTTTCAGAAGATGAAATGATTTAACTTGTCTAGAAACAGATGCAATACTGTGCTGCCCCACCCAAGGGACCACCATATGACCTACAAACAGACTAACCTTGTCAGATACAAGCCTGTGCTGAGCTAAAACAGCAGTCCTGCTCATACTGATGCATCACAGTCTGACACAAAATGAATATTACACCGCAGATGCTGTCAATCAGGGGAATGCTCTTCAGCACTGAATGAGCTTCAGGAGGTTATGAGGTTAAAAGGCCTGAAAATAGCACTGAGTCTGTCTCAGAAAGATCATCAGTAGTTTATATTATGATAATCATTTATCACACATATCTAAGCGGAGACTCAGTATTTGTGAATATGCCCAAAGTTAAGAGGTTAAATGCATGCAGCACTCACTCACCAAATAAACAACTGTAATGTAACCGTAATTGGGAAAGTGTAAAGTACAAATGCTTGCTTGACCTCAAAGGCTTCACTAAAGTCATGCCACTGCATGTTAGTAATACTGGATAAATTCAGCCGTACATGGTCCTGAAAATATAGGTGTTCAAAATATTTGGCATGCGCTACAAAATATGACTACGCATATGCAGACACATTTGCACTGATTGATAATGTCTTATATTTTTAATTTTACGTTTTTTTTAAACGTGCTGGCAGTGTATTATTACATTACATTACAGGCATTTTGGCAGACGCTCTTATCCAGAGCGACGTACAACAAAGTGTACCAGGAACAAGTATGACGAAAACCCTAGAGAGAAGTACAGTTCCAAGTGCAGGGAACAACCGCATAGTTCAACTTGGACCCTGAAGGTTAAACTGTTTAACACTAACACAAACAAGAACAGCAACAACGCAGTCTATGCAAAAATACAAGCAGTAGTTAAAAAAAATGATAATGGTTAAGTAACTGGCCTCGTCTGCTAATTGCTGCAATATAATGTCATTATTATTTTTTTTTACAATTTTTAAAAATTTTATAATATCAGATCGATAAAAAACCAAAATGGAAATGATGTACTATGTTTGACATTCTATGCCAATCGCGCGCTGCGGTTTAACGGAGTGACGCGGCTGACCTGTAGCGCTGGTAGTCGTCCTCGTCCTTGTCCAGGCTGACCAGCTGGTTGGGGCAGGCCTCGTTGCCTAGGAGACTGAGGTACTCCAGGGACGGTGTCGCCGCTGCTAAGTGCTCCAGTAGCGACTCGATATCAGTCAGGTGTCACAGGGCAAGGGTTAAGGATCCAGCCTCATTCATTACATCGTCCGCAGGGACCGAGTGACAATTTTCATAACGTTTCCATCTCTTAGCTTTACCGCCGCCTTCAAAAGCCTCGGGCTCATTTTCAGGCCCGGGTTTTTTTGGTTCGCGATGAAAGAAATCAGCTGTTTGTCCCTCGCGTCCTTCCGGATTTCCTCGCTGGCTCGGCGCAGAACAGTAGAACGCTGACAAAATGATGGATGCCTTCTGCTAAAGCAGTTAGCGATTCTTGGACACGCGAAACTTTTCCGACGTGGAAACAAACGTCCACATTGCACAGCATTCTTCTCTACCATATTCACTGTCTTTGAAATATTTGGCCTAAAGTGTCAAAATTGAAGGCCACTAACACTGTGCTACAATTTAAATGTCAATGCACCTCTATAAGACTGAAATAATCGCCCAGTTTGCTATGCAGACCACTGCTACTGAATCCAATTCTGAGCAGCTGATATCCACTTCAGAGAATAAATTTTAATGCTTTAGTGCGTATCTGGACCAAGACATTGAAAATAATTTTTGATAATTTAGATTCAAGATTCCTTTATTTGTCATTCCTCAGTACTCTCATAAATTAGAATTAAATGCCGTTTCTCCCAGGCCAACGGTGCACATATAAATATACTATCTACTACAAAACAGTCTTAATTAACTAATTTAGGATCCACCCATTTGGAAAAACAATCTCTCAAACGGCCACCTCCTATATTCATATACTCTTTCCTTGAAGCATACACATAATTTTATACCTGAAGTAAAAACGTTTTTCAAAATAAAAAAGTACATATTTTAATAATTCGATTGTACCCAGGAGTAGAAAAATGCATTTTCACTTATATTGTACAACTGCAGGTACTCAAATCTTTTCATCTTTTATACGTCTATTTACATTTTAAAAATTTTATCAGAATTAAAATGTCTAAGCCCAGTATTGGGTTAGTGCAGTAAAACACCACTGCTGCTTCTTTTGTTTTCCAGCAATTAAAGCGTATCCCATATGACACGTTTTTTACCCCACTAGAGGGCGCCCTGGTGCATAATCCCATGCGCACAAAAAAAGCTTGAGAAAAAAGTGAAGCAGTCAGCTATCTGTATGTCACAATTTTCATTTTCAGAGCAGCGCATGCAGAGAGACACACACAGTAGAGAGAGAGAGAGAGAGAGAGAGAGAGAGAGAGAGAGAGAGAGAGAGAGAGAGAGCTGTAAATCACTTAAAGCGATGCCATGCCAGCTCACTACACCTTTCATGAGCTGTGCTTCCCAGCGCAAATAGCTAAATAAAAGCCCCTGACCCCCCCCCTGCCCTGCCCACTTTGAAAGGATATTTGGTTCTTATTGAGTGTCAGCGTATGGAGGTGAGGTAACCTGGGCAACCGGAGGTCATTTCCGAGGAGGTTGTTGTCCACAATCAGCTCTTCCAGCTCGCTGAAGGCTTTGAGTCCTGCCAGTGACCTGCAATGATAAGGCGAGGGGGGGGATGATGTGGCTTTAAATCAGGGGAGGCATTATGCGCAGAAATAAATATCTCAGCCTCCCTCTCAGGAGCGGGATGGATTGGGTCCCTGGCCCACAGGGCGGGGTACTGGGGGGGCCGAGTCTCTGGCCTGCCGGGCGGGGGGGTGGGAGGTCCCTGGCACACCGTGACATCCTTCACATGTCGGGGCTCTGTGAAGCATGAGGGTCAGCCGCCAGCACCCGGGACCCCCGAACAAAGGGGGCCCCAGAAACGGCGTCCACGGGGTGAAGGGTCAGCCTGGCCCTGACACCTCCCCCCACCCCCGTGCCCCCTACCCCCTACCACCCGGGGTTCACCTTCGCTCCCCGGACAGATTTATCCTGTCCTCCTTCATGTTCTGCTCCGGGACGGGGGTGCTCTGCTCCGGGACAGGGGTGCTCTGCTGCCTTTCGGGGCGGGTCTGGGACAAGCCCCATGGGGCCTACAAACGGGCCTTGTTGCGTAAGACTGCTTTAAACAGCCTTCCTGGGATAGCAGGCTGCACATCATACAGGCCGGCCCTGAATAATAACGACTGAGTCAGGCCTCCTGGGCGGAGCTGGGGACACTGCCAGGCTGAGCCTCCTGATACCTGCAGCCATGACAACCTGCACCCAGTGACCTGCCATCCAGGTACATCTGCCCCACTTAAAAAGGACAACTCACCACAACAGTCAAAGGAGGGGCTTTAAAAAGAGCAGAATCCCTCTTAAGAAGAGCCTTACTTTAAAATGTAAATCCTGCATAAAGGGCTAATGCCCTCTTAAATCCTTAAATTAGTAAGAACAGTCAATAAGGCAAGTGCGCAATATGCTGAAAATATATTTCTACTAGAAAAGTACATGGGGGGGGGGCATTTTAAAACAATCGCAGGCGCTATTAATCCAAGGCCACGCTGCGTGCCACAGCACACTCTGCCCCAGTCCCAAAGCGCAGGCTTTCAGGACGCTATGCAAAACGCGACACCCAAACATGCAAATGGCCGCTGGTCGGACACTAATAGATGGTGTTTGAATAAAGGCGGTCCGTGCTCGGCTCAGTGTCCCCGCCGCCGCACGCATTGTTCCACGGTTATGTTATGTAAATATAATACTCTTATCATGAGAATCTGCAAATAGCTGCCAGCGAGCGCTGGGAAGGAGGCGCAAATCCACCAGCGCTTCGGGGAAGGCATAAAACAAAGTGACAAGCCGTGAAGGAGGACAAAGAAGCCGGCGACACAAGAGGGACTTTCCCTATTGAAACTGCTCCTTCTTTCTCTCTCTCTCTTTCCCTTTCCCTCTCCCTCCTTCCCTTTCCCTGTGTAACTGAGCCACAGTACAATCATACCCATTTCCCAAGCAGGCAAAAAAAATATTGTGCGCAAATCCCTTTACACCTGTCCGCATGCGCTATTTTCGCCCTGTAATGTTATTAGCTGCCAGGCTAAGAGGGAGCCGTGTAGCACAGGGAGTTCGCTTATTATTAATTGTTGTTTTCGTGTCACCACTGCTGTGTGCACTCGGTGATTTAATCAGTTAAATTCACAGCCGAGGGAGAGAGGGGCACAACATGGTATCAGCCGAAGCGCAGAGACTGAATATTAATATTCCACTGCATCTGAACACACTACAAAGGAGACACCAGTAACACAGCGTTCCATCCATTTTACTTGGGAAGGGCAAAACGAAAATAATTAAACGTACCAAATGTACGACACTAAGTGTTGCCCTACCTGGTTAATAATGTTTTAAAGTTGTAAATGCTAATGCTGCGCTTAAACTGTTTTTGGAGTTAAAAGCGACGCCCAGGCATCCGTGCGCACTGCCCCCCTGTGTAGACCTCCTCTCCTGACCCCAGAGCAGCCCGCTTCCTCCCCTCAGGAGCAGGACGGCGATGATCTCACTGCGGGATGTGCAGAAGAGTCCGCCCCCTTCAGAAACCACCCCGCACTCACGGGGCACCGAGCCTTTCCGTCTGACCTGGCAAAACGGAACTTGAGCTAGCAGCTAGCCTAGCCGCTAAGTTTAACCATTTACTTGTTAACGAAGCTCCATGTCTGGAGTCTTCAGTCCGATAATTGACACCAGATATAACACTTTTTGGAATAACTGGCTATTAATTAAATTAGAAATTCATATTTTTTAAAAGTTTCTTGTCGATGTCCGCTATAAAGCAGGCTAACAGAAAGCCTGTGTCTTGACTGAGAGGCCGACAGGAGAAGAGCTGACAAAGAGATGGATGGACAGAGACGGACGGATCGATAGAAGGACGCTAATGCAGACGCGTTGATTGATATACTCCCCACAACACGGCGGGGGGGTTGGTGGGGGGGGGTGGATGTTGGGGGGATGGGGTTGGTGGGGAGAGGAGAACTGTCGCTCGGCCCATAACGGCTCATTCTGTTTAAGGTCAGGCGTCTTCAACCTGAGACCAACAGGCAAAGAGCCGAGATTATGGGATCGTTAGTTTGATAAGCTACCAGCGAGAACCCGATAACCCGACCCTTGACCTTGATCCTGACCACACCCCTTTATCCCAAATGGCCCGATGAGGACCAGGCGGAACAGAGGGGCTGAAAGCACGGGTTCGAGGTGCTGAGCAGGTGTGGCTGCAGCACCGCTGTAGAAGAGGCTGTGGAAAAGGAGAGCAGAGCATTCGCACTCCAGGCTACACACATCAGAGCTGCTTCACACAGCACCTGTCTCCATTTTCTTTTTCATTGATTTGCTGCTGTCACTTGCCATCCTTAATTCATCTATACTTTGGATGGGTTTTTTTTTTTTTTTTTACTTTGAGAGCGAAGCCAAAAGGGCCTCCTTTCTGGAATATTCTGCCAGGCCTTTGAATCTTCATCTCCGTGGTGACAGCCGAGTTCAAAGCCAACTCTGATATGCATCGAACTCATATCCTCTTCTGAGGAAAACTGCTCCCAGAACAGATATGTCAGAACACGGGCTGCAGCTTCAAAACAAAGCAAACGACTCTGTCCGTTCCCGTTAAGTATGAGTCTATATGTGATGATGGATCGACTGGGAAGACATGTCAAAAAAGTCAAGGAACTGGGTCTGTAAGCAGAAGGATGGAAAGAACTTGACACAAACATGTACATTCATCACCAAGAAGAAGAGTACACTGGGTGCGCCTCCCTTCATCGCAGAAGGGTGCCCCCTCTGGTCAGCCAGGCACCTGCAGTCTGCCCCGGTCCCAGGGCAGAGTCCTTTCAAAGCAAGGCCTTCGCACCCGACTCTGATGTGGAAACGTTCAGTTTTATATTCCAATAAAGCGCTAGGGGCTGAGGAGTGACAGGCCAATCGGCACGCGGCTCAGAGGGTAGAAGATAAACATTTGATGAATTGGCCAATACCGGCGGGGCGATGGGCTTCATGTGTGCATAATGGTGGGGCCGCCATTCGGGCTCCGATTGCCTGCCAAGATAAGGAAGCGTAATGAATGGGCCAGCGGGGGCCAGCGGGGGCCCGCACTAAAAACTGCGATTTGACTGCTTTTAATAAACTTCATGAAAAAAACTATACGGTCAGCATTGCTTATAGCTAAGCCAGAGGAGGCTGGGTGAGATGGAAGCTTGATTACCTCTTTGTCTACGAGTCTGTTAGATATACCTGGAAGCTCTGTGACAGGGCAGATGAGATCAAGGGAAACAGTCACCGGTGATTTTCTGCTGACTGGCTGCCGATTTTGTCCAATTGGCTAACTGTATGTTTACGTAATACACTTCAGATAGCAAAGAACACAGAATTTGGTTGAATTATCCCATTTAAGGATCCAAATCACACAGTTGACTTTCATTTGATAACATTTATCATTAAATACACAGCAGTCATCTTAAGGGCACGGAATAATAACCCAACCCAAGTTAAGAGTGGGGGGGTGATGTGAGGGCCAGCCGCTCAGCAGGCCAAGACCGCGGCAGAGATGTGGTGTGAATTACACCCCCCCACTCCCCCCCCACCCCACCCCACTCTGGAGACTGACGGCGCTCGGTGGAAGTTAATATTCTCACATGTCATTGGGGGGGTGGGGGGGGGGGGGGCTGCCCGCACTGACGGCTCATTGAATCGGACGGGGGGCGATTTCCTCATGAGGGGGAGGAGGGCACACTTCAAAGGGACGGGGGCCGGGGGGTTTGGGGGGGGGGCGGGGAGGCTCTCCGCTTTGATTAATGTCCGGAGACCAGCAGAGGTGGCCTGTAGCAGAGGTGGCCTGTAGCAGAGGTGGCCCGTAGCAGAGGTGGCCTGTAGCAGAGGTGGCCCGTAGCAGAGGTGGACTGTAGCAGAGGTGGCCTGTAGGAGAGGTGGACTGTAGCAGAGGTGGCCTGTAGCAGAGGTGGCCTGTAGCAGAGGTGGACTGTAGCAGAGGTGGCCTGTAGCAGAGGTGGCCTGTAGCAGAGGTGGCCCGTAGCAGAGGTGGCCTGTAGCAGAGGTGGCCTGTAGCAGAGGTGGCCTGTAGTAGAGGTGGCCCGTTAGCAGAGGTGGCCCGTAGCAGAGGTGGCCTGTAGCAGAGGTGGCCCGTAGCAGAGGTGGCCCGTAGCAGAGGTGGCCCATAGCAGAGGTGGCCTGTAGTAGAGGTGGCCTGTAGGTAAGAATGCAGCTGAAGTCTTTTAACGAGGCCTGACTTTATAAGCCGGGTTCGACCCCGGCCCCCAGCAAACATTTGTTTCCAGCGTTTGCCTCTGCCTTGACCCCCCCCACCCACCCACCCTTGTTACCCAGGCTGCCTGACCCTCCAATCACGCTGTTCGGGGTCCTCTTCTAATGTTACACTGCTTGTGATTGCACAACCTGTTGTTAGCAGTCACTTGATATATTGACGCTGAATGCGATGATGTATTGGTGTAAGGATATCATTGCTGATGTCATTCATACGCACTCATGCGCAGTCATTCTCAAATTTAAGTAGAGCACACAGAATTTTCATTTTCATTTAAAACAGTGTTAAATATTTTAAACAAGTACATATGTTTGGGAAAGTAGAAGAAAAAGTAGCCCTATAGGAAATTTGTTTGGTAGCCAAGTTAAACATTCTATGTAGCTATATTTTGTCATTTTTGCATTTAGGAAAAATTCCAAAAAGTTGTGAGACCTGACAGAAAACTCAAAGCTAGCAATGCTGACTGCAAGGTAAGGGATTGTGAGGTATCTTAAAAAAAACAACAGACTAATTAAAAATGAAAGAAGAGAGTGATGTGTTAATAACAGAATTAAAAGTGTCATCTCTCTTTGTATTAACATATAAAATTGAGCTAAAATTGGCCAAACAGTGAAGCATGTATCCCAGTTACAGCGCTGGGAAATGAAAATGTGTTGGCAAGCTCATCTTTTGTCCAATTAAAAGGATGTGTAATATCGCAGGCCTGGCAAAGAGACAATTGTGCGCATGCAGGCTGTGTCCCCAGCAGTGAGAGCACAGGGTAATAATACTGCAGACTGTGTTACCAGCAGTGAATACACAGGGTAATAATACTGCAGACTGTGTCCCCCAGCAGTGAGAGCACAGGGTAATAATACTGCAGACTGTGTTACCAGCAGTGAGAGCACAGGGTAATAATACTGCAGACTGTGTCACACAGCAGTGAGAGCACAGGGTAATAATACTGCAGACTGTGTCACCAGCAGTGAGTCTGCAGGGTAATAATACCGCAGACTGTGTCCCCAGCAGTGAGAGCACAGGGTATTAATACTGCAGACTGTGTCCCCAGCAGTGAGAGCACAGGGTATTAATACTACAGACTGTGTCACACAGCAGTGAGAGCACATGGTAATGATATTGATGCCAGATACACTATGCAGGACAGCAGGCCCAGTCCCCAGCCCCTCCATACATACACACCATATGCTGCACACAGTAAACCAGCCCTCAGGGAACACAAACCTGGAAGGCATCACTACTGGGCACAGACTAAATCACAATCATTACAGTGTGTCTCTGTAGCTGCCATGCCACTCATAATTTACAAAAGCCTGACTCCCTTAATGACGGCATTCATTTTAAAATTAATCTTACAACTGTGCCTCTGTTTTCAGCCAAATCACCAGGAGCTGGTTTAGATGGTGGTTTTGGCTTAAGTTTTTTTTCTCCCCAAGAAAGCCTTGGGCCAAACTTTTAGCCCCACACTGGCAATTGTGTTCTGCAATGGGGGAAAAAAACTGGCTTTGTGGTGAAACGCGCTGAGATTCAGGCACTCTTCTCCCTTTCCTGTTCATCGTACTCACATGCAAGAGCTCCTACATTCTACAGCAGGGCAGGATGAGCAGACACTGCAGAAGCTACATTTCTGCACACACTGCAGATGCTGCATTTCTGCACACACTGCAGATGCTGCAGACGCTGCATTACTGCACACACTGCAGATGCTGCAGACGCTGCATTTCTGCACACACTGCACACACTGCAGATGCTGCATTACTGCACACACTGCAGATGCTGCAGACGCTGCATTTCTGCACACACTGCACACACTGCAGATGCTGCATTTCTGCACACACTGCAGATGCTGCATTACTGCACACACTGCAGATGCTGCAGACGCTGCATTTCTGCACACACTGCAGATGCTGCAGACGCTGCATTTCTGCACACACTGCAGATGCTGCAGACGCTGCATTTCTGCACACAATGCAGATGCTGCATTACTGCACACACTGCAGATGCTGCAGACGCTGCATTTCTGCACACACTGCAGATGCTGCAGACGCTGCATTTCTGCACACACTGCACATGCTGCAGATGCTGCATTACTGCTAACTGCCCCACCCTTCTGCTTATCGCCACAATGGTGGGGTAATGACTGCTGGAGCGATTCACATGGACACTGAGTCTTTAGAACACTGACCCTGTACATGCTGTCACTCAGGGTTAGCATGCTAGTGATATACACCTACCAAGCATAGCTCCATTCATTTTATAAGATTTCATTTGAATGTATTTACAATAATTTCACCTCCATCTGAATGACATCACAGAAAAACGACTCTGCAATGAACCATGGGAGCTAGAGAGAAGGACCACACAGAAGCGACTGTGCGCTGTCCGTCATGATGAAGTTTAAAGAACTCAGGCACGGTGCGGACACACCTACACACCTGACTGATGCAGACACACATAATAGATTTTGAAATAGCAAAGATAATTTTGCCCAGAACAAACGGCAGAAGTACATATACGTTTCTTATTAAACAGGAATGAGCTCTTCTCACCATTACATGCATCAGGCTCCGGCTGTTTGGATTGCTGTCCGCAGACAGTGGAAATTTCTCTTTATAAATGCTGAAGCCCGGCACATTCACTGGGTTAGGGTTATAAATGCTGAAGCCCGGCACATTCGCTGGGTTAGGGTTATAAATGCTGAAGCCTGGCACATTCACTGGGTTAGGGTTAGGGTTAGGGTTAGGGCTAGGGCTATAAATGCTGAAGCCCGGCACATTCGTTGGGTTCAAAGTGTTGTGGCCACTCACAATCATCTCCATTCACAGTGGATGTAAAACACGCTCTCTGTGAATGCACACTATATTCAACAGCCTCTGAAGGGCCATTTTACTGGGAATCACACGCACAGATTGTGTCGGCTCTGAATCGTCTGCTGAAGGATTCTGGGATTGTCCTCCACATTCTCTGCTTGGTCACATCTCTATGATGAGCAGGTCAGTTTATGAAAGTTAGCCTCTCTGCTCCACTCACTCCAAAACACCTCAATCGCCTCCAAAACTGCCTGAATAAATTCTGAGCTTTTATTCGACATCACCTTAGTGGGAGTTTACACACTTCACCATAAAATGTCAGTTATCCATTGGAACATTACTTCACAGCCAATCGGTTTCCCTTAAACACTTCAGCGATCTAGTTGCCACTTGCCGCTCGTTGCTATCATTATAAACAGGAGCTTATAAAGCTGCCTCATTCCCTTATTTTATCATTTATTGTCATGCCACCATCTTGGAGCTTGGAGGTCTGTGACCTTTGACCCCCTAGGACTGAAACGCCTGGTTTTGATGAAAGCTGGACTTGCCCAGGCTCCTTCACTTTGTCCTCGTTTAGCCTGCTATGCCGCTTTCATTTCAGACACTCAGCATTGTTCAGACGGCTGCGCAGAGTTCAGCCGGCTGCGCAGAGTTCAGACGGCTGCGCAGAGTTCAGACGGCGGCGCTGAGTTCAGACGGCTGCGCAGAGTTCAGCCGGTTGCGCAGAGCTCAGGCAGCTGCGCAGAGCTCAGACGGCTGCGCAGAGCTCAGACAGCTGCGCAGAGTTCAGCCGGCTGCGCAGAGCTCAGACGGCTGCGCAGAGCTCAGACGGCTGCGCAGAGTTCAGCCGGCTGCGCAGAGTTCAGCCGGCTGCGCAGAGCTCAGACAGCTGCGCAGAGCTCAGACGGCTGCGCAGAGTTCAGCCGGCTGCGCAGAGCTCAGACAGCTGTGCAGTCAAGCTCAGGGCCGTGCATGTCTGTAAGTCGGTCCAATATGAAATAATCACAGAGCAGCTGTCACTTCAGGGCAAAGATCAGTGGCCCTGGATGAATGACCCGGACACACCTATACCAGCGGCTCTTCTGTGACCCCTCCCACCTCAAAGCCCCATCACAGCCCCCCCTCTGCCTCCCTCAGTGAACACACGTTTCCTACAGGCCTCAGACTGAGCCATTAAAGCTGTAATTGAAGCCTTGCGACAACTCCACTTAGGGGAATTCATCAGTAAAAATCCAGCTTATCCCCACCAAAGGAGTAGAAATCCGACTTTGGATATGAAGGCAAATGAAAGCGTGCGACTGTTTAATTGGAGCTGGGCCGGGGGCGGGGGCCGGGGGCGGGGGCAGGGGCCAGGGGAGGGGGCCGGGGTGGGGGCGGGGGCAGAGCAGGATTAGGGCCCGCGCCACCTGCGTCGCCCCTCTCCGGGGGCCCATTACCACCCTTATTAGTTTTTACTCAGCAGATTAAAATGTGAGCGCCGCAATCTTTGATCTTTTCGCTCGCTGACACAAATCCTTTCAGGCCCCGCCGTCTTCTGCTAAGATAATTAGCGCTAATTAAAGGGTCTCCAGCAGCCCCCGCCAGAGGCTCACATGCTCGAGATGTGTGCTTCCACCCCCCCCCCCCCCCCCCAGCCCCCCATTTCAGTGGGGCAGGATCAGTAAATCAATCTGGCTGCTCCAGCAGACGATGGTTCTAAAAATTCATTAAGCAGCGATGCTCTGAATACCTCACTGTTCCTCAGAAGCTCTAGCAGCTGAATGTCAATGCCCAACTTCCACTGTGTCCACACAGGCTGGGGTCACATCACACAGGTAATCACACAGTGCTCCACCTCCACTGTGTCCACACAGACTGGGGTCACATCACACAGGTAATCACACAGTGCTCCACCTCCACTGTGTCCACACAGGCTGGGGTCACATCACACAGGTAATCACACAGTGCTCCACCTCCACTGTGTCCACACAGGCTGGGGTCACATCACACAAGTAATCACACAGTGCTCCACCTCCACTGTGTCCACACAGACTGGGGTCACATCACACAGGTAATCACACAGTGCTCCACCTCCACTGTGTCCACACAGGCTGGGGTCACATCACACAGGTAATCACACAGTGCTCCACCTCCACTGTGTCCACACAGGCTGGGGTCACATCACACAGGTGGTCACGTGATGCTCAACACACTGTATAAAACAATGCTGAGTGTCTGAAATGAAAGCGGCACAGCAGGCTAAAGGAGGACAAAGTGAAGGAGCCTGGGCAAGTCCAGCTTTCATCAAAACCAGGCGTTCCAGTCCTAGGGGGTCAAAGGTCACAGACCTCCAAGCTCCAAGATGGTGGCATGACAAGAAATGATAAAATAAGGGAATGAGGCAGCTTTATAAGCTCCTGTTTATAATGATCAAGGACACAAAAGCATAATAACACAAGGAATTAAAGATGTAATCATACTAACATTTCCAGTGTTTCTGCTTGACAAGATAAAATGGGGCTTGGCTGCATGTATTAACTGATACACGGGCTGTTCTGACCTGACGGGGGCTAGCTTAGCTCTGCATTGCTTTGTGCCACATACATGGATCTGACCAGCAGGAGCCTTTTCCCAGCCTGCTATTACATGGCCCTGTCATAGTCAGGAATGTAAATATAACAGTGAAAAGCACATTATTGTAAGCTCTCTGAGTGTATTACATTTTCCTCAGTAATAATTCAATAATACTACTAAACAGATCTTAAATGTAAATATGTATGTGAATCGGTGGAAACATTTCAAAAATATTTTAAAATCTGTACCTCAACTGTAAACTGTGCGTTGTACAGTTATGCGCATTTGAAAAACTGGTGATTGCGATTTTATAAAATCAATGCAGACAAGATGCAAGCTGTGGATAGAGAAATACGGACCAAACACATTTACTGTGATTCATTAGAGCCTTTCTGAAGAGAAACGGAGCTGAATGTATTTTCCAGGAGGTACTTTAGCAAAGCCTGAACAAGTCTAGACTGAACAGGACCAGTAAGGAGGAAAGGATCGTCCCCGATTCTGACAAAGCCCAGATAAAACTACAGAGCTGTACCGAGAGGTAATGCAGGCCTAACTAAGACAAAAGACCAGGCCCCAGCATTATGTACCCGAGTTCATGACCATGCAAACGTCCTTACAGGCCCAAAAGAGGCTGGCTAAAGCTGAAATGAACACAACATAAGCTCACCATTCCAGGGCCTCCTCTCGGGCTAAAACGTAATAACAGGCACACTTGTGCAGCCCATCTCACCCGTCTGAAGATGATTCCATCTGTGGGCTTACATGACAGTTTCAGTGAGCAATATGACAGCCTTCTAAAAGCATTAACTATTAATGCAGGGGCCAATCTAAAAGCATTAACTACGCACAGGGGCCAATCTAAAAGCATTAACTACGCACAGGGGCCAATCTAAAAGCATTAACTACATGCAGGGACCAACCGAAAAGCATTAACTACACACAGGGGCCAATCTAAAAGCATTAATTACACACAGGGGCCAATCTAAAAAGCTTTGAGTACACACAGGGGCCAATCTAAAAAGTTTGATGTAAGCACAGAGGGCTCCATGGGGGGAGGGGGGAAGGGAGGGTTGTTTTAAGAGCCGGTGTTCCTTTACCTTAAACAAAGGCAGCCCCATTACACAAGGTAAGCCTTCCCACATCCTTCAGCGATTCTATCGCTCCGAATCTCCGTCATCGCCATTACCCCTCACTTCCCCAGCCGGACGCAGGGCTTCTGAAGTGTTCTCTGGAGTGTAATGATCTAAATCTCTCCAAAGATCACCAGTTCAAAGGCTTTCTGGGACCTACCCCCCCCCATGTACCCGGCTGCCAAGCCGAGCAAGCACTGAACAGGTGCCTGTCAATCTTCCTTTTTTCATTATGTTTAAAAAAGCGAGCTATTGTCTGCCTGTGCTTCAGGTGGCCGCGGGGAGGGATTGTGCAAATAGGGAATGTAGAACAAACCCCTGGGGATACTAAGCATGCGAAACCCAACAAGCGCACACCGGCCTCCGCTCTTCCATCTGAAACAGTGAGAAAAGCACAGGCGGGCTAACAGGTTAGCATGAGAGAACCATAAAGCACAGATCTGTGGGAATCACAGGCTTGTTTGATTTTGGCGGATCCGTACGAACATCCGGGAGTCTGTTCTTCCTTCTGTTCCACTCCACCCAAAACCTCCCCAGTGCCATTCCCCTGAACATTACAAACATTGTGAACTAAGAACATCACGTACCATTTAAAACCAGTTAAACACCAGTGCTCTTTCACAAGTTGTTAGTGTGTTGCTCAGTATAAACGCAATTCATCAGTTAACTCAGTTCTTTTACCATCACTAACCCCTTGAAGAGCAGGTTTTTTGGATTTTTACTGTAAACTGCACTGTCTTACTGTAAACTGCACTGGATGGAAATTAAAAGCCTTACTGTAAACTGCACTGGATGGACCTGCCAGCACAGGGGCTTTATTTTAAAGTGAAACAAAATGGCTCAATTTGGGCACTTAGTCTACTGGAATTGGCCGGTGTGAGATACAGGGCGAACATGCGAGAGGACAGCTTAATCAGCACTCTGACGAGCCGGGAGCACGGAGAACAAAGCCGGACGTCCAACACCCTTACCGCCAAAACGCAGAAGCCTTTTCCGAACAGCCAAGTTTGGCTTCGGTTTTCCTTGGGGAAAAACACAGTTTCCCTTCCCATTCAGCTCTGAAACACACACCCTGCTCCGCTGAGCGTACTGTGTGTGCAGAAGCAAGGCAAACACATCAGACCTGCATCAGGCTCAATGCGTCCCAGCTCCACACGCCATGTACACTTAGCAGACAGCGCTTCATTACGCTTCATCACTTCAGACGCAGTAATCCAGACAGATCTGCAGGGATCGCACTCCGTACGCACAGCACCTCTGTGCACCTGCACATTTACTGACACAGTTCAGGGTTGAGCACCTAGCACACGTGTGCAATGCCCCTGTCCCAGCTGGGAATCGAGCCCACATCCTTTCAGTTACAACCTGAACACCGTTCTGTACTGCTGCCTGAACACAAATACCTGAGCGAGGGTCAACTCTGGCGTGCTAAGGCCACCTTTCACACAGGAACACACCTGATACACCCCCCTCCCAGGTATGAGGCACTTCAACAGGGTTTAATTATTGCCTTCCTGAGTAAAAATACCTCACAGGTGAGGACTCACACCAGCTCATCCCAGCCAACAGTGCGCCAATTAGTCTGCTAACGGTTTGCTTCAGATGCACTTTTCTCAAGTGACAGAGTCTTCACACTCTTCCACAGAACTAAGCATCCACACCCAGTTAGTCTCTGAAACTGTGTCCACTGTGGAAATCCCAGTCCTCCTGCCACTCCAGAAGATTTTTGCATTTTTACGAAGCGTGGTTACTCTAGTCTCCCCAGCAACTGACGATGCTTGAGAAGCGTGATGGCGGGTCCGGGGCCGAAATGACTGACCGAGACCACCACACCGAGACAACGGTCTCTTCAGCCTGAACAAAGACCAGAAAACACACAAACAACAACCCAACACAGGAGATGCAGAACCGCCCAGTTTGCACCACTACTTCTGAACACTGGAGACTGAACACTGGAGACTGGAAGCTTAACCAGATGGGAAACTCCTTCCATTCACACGCAGGCCTTCTCCAAAATGCACTCAACACAAAATCTGTAAGTAAAACAAAGGAAGAGTGCACTGGCCTCTCTCTCCTGCTGGACGGAGTGTGGCACAGTGGGTAAGGAACTGGGCTTGTAACCGAAAGGTCGCAGGTTCGATTCCCGGGTAGGGCACTGCCGTTGTACCCTTGAGCAAGGTACTTAACCGGAATTGCTTCAGTATATATCCAGCTGTATAAAATGGATACAATGTAAAAAAAAGTTGTGTAAGTCGCTCTGGATAAGAGCGTCTGCTAAATGCCTGTAATGTAATGTAATGTAATGTTCCCTCACTGGGCTCTCTCCTGTTCCCTCTCTCCTGTTCCCTCACTGGCCTCTCTCCTGTTCCCTCACTGCCCCCTCTCTCCTGTTCCCTCACTGGCCTCACTCCTGTTCCCTCTCTCCTGTTCCCTCACTGGCCTCTCTCCTGTTCCCTCACTGGGCTCTCTCCTGTTCCCTCTCTCCTGTTCCCTCACTGGCCTCTCTCCTGTTCCCTCACTGGCCTCACTCCTGTTCCCTCACTGGCCACTCTCTCCTGTTCCCTCTCTCCTGTTCCCTCACTGGCCTCTCTCCTGTTCCCTCACCGGGCTCTCTCCTGTTCCCTCACTGGCCTCTCTCCTGTTACATAACATTACAGGCATTTAGCAGACGCTCTTATCCAGAGCGACGTACAACAAGTGCATTAGTTCAAGGTGTTCCCTCACTGGCCTCACTCCTGTTCCCTCACGGCCTCTCTCTCCTGTTCCCTCTCTCCTGTTCCCTCACTGGCCTCTCTCCTGTTCCCGCTCTCCTGTTCCCTCACTGGCCTCTCTCCTGTTCCCTCTCTCCTGTTCCCTCACTGGCCTCTCTCCTGTTCCCTCTC